>NAOQ01000206.1:32805-48883 GCA_002751075.1 Ichthyophonus hoferi | reverse complement strand
TTTTAGTTTCAGAAAGTGCGCTTTCTATGCTATTGTAGCACACCTATGATAATAGATGATAATAATTCACCATTGAATTGCCAATTCTGGCACCCTATACCCCCTCCTCTTCAATAGCTTGCATTCAAGACAATAATAAAAACCATCAAAATTTATATCCTTTTAGGTGTCAGTGAAATATAGTCTCGTTACAAATAATATTACTAGAATCTGACTGGATCTTCATAAAATGCAAAATCACTACTAGATGTTTCAAAGAAAGTCAATCTTGAATGGTAAATATACAGTGTGATAGAGAGGGAGACAGGGATATATATGCGTGTGTCGGAGTGTTTCTTTGTGTCTCCATGTAAATATCAGATTGTTTAATAGTATTACAAATGTACTTATGTTAACTAGTAGGAATGTGCCAAAAAATATGATAAATATATAATTTTCATATTCTACACAAAAAAATCCATAAAAAGGATACGAAGACTCAAGTTGTTCTCAGACATATATACATACATTGTCAGTAAAAGCAATGCAAGTTTTGTCCCTTGCATGGGTAGTGCATGCAGGATCTGTCTGGCCATTGATACCTGAGACCAATGCAGAAAAGCCCATCGCAACCAACCGGAAAAGCATTGTAATGGTAATGGGTTTAATGGCTCCTATCTGTAAAATGTAGATAAATGGATAGGTTTTGGTTTAATTTTGTGTGAGCAAGTGAGTTGGATAGATAGTCCTGGGAATTTTATTTAGCTATCTGTTATAAAAGACTCGCTATTTGCCAGGTAAATTTTAAATGTTCATTTTGGAGTTACTCGGAGAGCTTCTAGATTTTGAAACACTTAACGGGTTAAGTGCTGGTACACATGTGATTCTGAAGGCATGGGTGCCAGAATATCTCAGGGGTGAGTAAAAAAAAACCCATGAGAACGTTTGCTACACTCTACATAAGTGAATGTGTATATGCATGCAAAACAAACTTAATCTTGCTCAGCCTGTATTTGTGGTATAATCAAGTAATGGATTTGTCGTAATTTCTGTGAATATTCCAGGAGGTCGGCTGTTAATAATTTAGTATATTTTATGTATATTTTTATTTTTTTTGCTTGTGTATAAAGAGGATGCGTATATATAGATACATTAGACTAAAGTAAACTATATTTGTGGTGCCAAAGCCATATACACCTTGCACCCCAAGGGTAAAACAAGGGCAGTTGGTAGAATGGAAAAGACATTTCGTATCAAATAAATATGGATTAATAATAATAAAATAATAAACACTGCTTACAATTAATTTATATATAGATACTGGAGAAAAATATGTTCCGTGGGGTATTGTTCTTCAATATTTAAAAAATGTAAATAATGTTTTGGTAAACAGTTGATGGCAGGGAATGGTATTATTAGATCGTGCAGCTATCTATAATAATAAAAAATGGATATAAAAAATGGATACGGAAGATATTAGACACGATTAAAACTTATTCAAATAAGCATTGTCATAAATAAAATTGCAATTTAATGCAAATGATTTTTTTATATAAAAAAAAAATGTTATACCAATGTAAATCCTAAATTCAATGATGCTTAAAATGTATAAAATATTTTATACAGTAAGCTTAATTATATATATTCTGATTGGTAAAAGCAGGTACAGTGCATACCGATGCCAATTTAACCACTAAAAAGAGTACCTTGGTCATAACGATTGGATACCTTAGAATAATTTCACACCTTGTTTTTATTGGTGCTTTATCAAATGGCGAATTGCGATTCATTGCCTCTATGCATAGACAATTTCCTTTTTCCTTTTATTGGCTGGTTTAATCTATTATTCAGATAGTCTATAGCACACTGCATATGAATAGGTTAAAAAAACAATAGGCTAAGTATTAAATTTGATAGTTCAGAAATAGTGTCTTAAAGCTCTATATTGAGACTTTTCAAGTAAAAATTTGATGACATAATTGCTCCACTATGCATTCCATATTATTTTCTATTATCCAATTGGTTAGTAAACATGTTTCATGATCTATAAAAGCATGAGTCACTGTGTCCTAGATCGACTATTATTAAGCTAGGTTTGACTACAATCCAAACATACTGTAAAACAAATTTAACATACCATATTATGTGTTTCTTAAACTTCCTGTCGTAAGCTTGCAAGAGTTCATTAAAAATATACACTTGGTAAAATATAAATGATTGCTATCTAATAGGCAACAACAAAGTTGGGTAAAAATAGCATATACCCAGATGATATTTTAACAGCGATAATCAATTATAGATAACGACTCGAGAAAGCTCAAAACTGCAAAACCATAATCAGTGTGACTTAAAGTGCTGCTTGGTATATATTATAATAGCAGTACACTAACTAATGTGTCAATATATGGGTATTTAAATGGGTCCTATGATTGATTAGTTCGTCAGATTATATCAGATATATTGTGTAATTATCACTTAGAAATAAAATATTAAAAAATGTCGCTTACTAGTAACTAAGTAAGTTTAACCTGTGTTTAAATTACAACCATACACATTAAACTTCCATAAAACGTCGAAAATATTTTAGATCTTTTCATTCAGTAATAGTGGCTTGGTATTGGTGCAGCATTAGAATGTAATAGTAAATATGTATACTTATATTATAATTTACTAGATATATTTGACTATATATAATTTACTATAATGATTCAACTGGACCAGGCTTGACTAGTTGACTTTCTAGTAAATAGTCTAGGTGATAAATTTCTACAACTTGAGAATTAAAAAAGTATAATATAAATGAATAATAAGATAAATAAAAAAAATTGGCAGAAATTTTTTTAACATATATTGACGAACAGTAACTTTACTCAATTTAATAAAATTAAAGCTCACTTGGTATTGCGTTTCATTAGAGCTTGATGTATGTTGTTTGCCGTTTACCAATAAGCCGTAAACAATAGTTATGCGAGAAAGTTGCTAGTTGATTATGTTAGATAGTACTTATAACAACGCTAGACGTTCTATGTCTCAAAATAGTATTAGGAGACTATTTATGGAAGGACAAGAAGGGTTTGAAATGGAATATACACCTGGAATATCAAGACCCGGAATGGGTAGTACCTCCGCCGTATTAACAGAAGCACGCGAACCAGAGACAAAGATAACTCTTTCACTACGTGAGGCATTTTTACAACAAGAATGGCTTGCTATTATAATTGTCTTACTGCTAGTCCTTTTTCCTGCTGCATTATGTGATAAATTTTTAACCCAGCCACGACATAGATTTTTCATGTCAACAGATGCAACTATCTCCTATCCTGGTCCCAACGAAGACTCGTTTGATACCCTATATTTCGTACTAACCTACTTCTTGATTATTATAATCATAGCAGTCTTTGAGTTTACCATCTCCCGTCACTCGGGGACAAACAGGTATTTCGCATTCTATTCCTTCCTTTATTACGCACTTGACCTAGGCATGTGTATTTCTGTAGCCGTCGCTCTTACTGTCTATCTCAAGTATTACGTCGGACGACTCCGCCCCGATTTTCTCTCTCGCTGTGTCCTTCCCGAAGGACCCATAAACAAAATATCAACATTTTACGCAGGTACAAGCACTGAAATGTGTCTGAATCAAGATGCCATTCTCTTGAAGAAGGGAAGACTTAGTTACCCCTCCGGCCATACCTCTATGGCTTTCTGTCAAGGGTTCTATCTATTTTTCTATGTGCTGTGGGCCCTATATATCCGGCCACAAGACCAAAGACGTACAGATCGTAGGATGGAAAGGAATAGGTTTGCAGAGCAATTGGTAGAGATACTTCGTGGCATGGCCCTGTTCATTGGTCCGACCTTTTCTCTGTTTGTAGGTGCTTCACGATTGGTGGATTATAAACATCACCCCTCTGACGTCAATGCTGGTAGGTGATTGGTTGCTTGCTTGCTAGAGTAGAAAATGGTGTTGGAGTGGGAAGGAGGGGGTGGGAAGGAAGGAGGGGGAGAAAGAAAAGTGAGTGATAGATAGGAAGAGAAAGGAAAGAGATATGAGGAAGCGGGGTGAAATAGTTATAGTTATGGTTATGGTTATGGTTAATAGATAGATAAAGATAAACAGATAGGTAGATAGATAAATATTTGAGTGACAGAACAATAAATTGATAGTGTTGTACGTTGCACAATCAAGCTATGAGATTATCTCTTTTGCTGCTATGCATTTGTACTATACTGCTTATCTCTTACCTAGGTGAGTGAGGGGGTTATTGATTGTGGTAATAATAGTGAGAAGAGTGTGTAAGGGGTGGTCCTGTCACCATATCTTATTCTTTCTTTCTCTTTCTTTCTCTCTATTTTCATCTTCCTCTCTCCCATCTTCCTCTCCCTCTCTTTCTTCCCTCCCTCCCCAGGTGCCCTGCTAGGTATTATTTGCTCTACTGTAATGTGTGTCAAAGGCGTAGCCCACTATACACGTCGCGTCAGCAACATGCGTGCTTATGGTGAGATAATAGGAATATCTTTACCTCAATCTTCACGTACACACTATGAATAGTACCTGCCTACCTACCTACCTACCTACCTATGTACATAGTTACTTTGTAAATATCATATCATATCTTCAAATACAAAACATATAATAAATATTGTATACTGTACAGTAGCGCCCAAACCAAAGCCCTTTTTCTTTTTTCCTTTTTTTTAAAAAAAAAACGTAGCATATATACATATATATATATATATTACCATTCTACACCCCTTAAATACACCCAAGAAAAATAATATATTTCTTATGATATGCTATACATTTACATACCCTACATAACTATAAATATATCTCTCTCCCAAACACGTAGTTTATTATTATTATGTATATGTATATGTATATATGTTTGTATGTTTGTATGTGGGCGTATATATCTGTACACTTATATGGCTCTATCCATAGCAGCCAATTGGAAGTCGTGAGCTCTCCTGTACTTGAGCTATTGAGACGTCTGCAACTATTGGTTTATTCCCAATATTAACCTTTTATATATATTCTTTTAAAACGAATTTATTAAGTATTAGTTTTAACCAAATGAGGCCATGGACAGCATGATTACCACGTGGTAGCCCATATAAGGTTATGAATAAAATTTGCTTTACTTTTTTATGTCCTTCATAATTGGCTGTTCCAGTATGAGTACATTCTCCTTATAATTATTATTTTTAAAACGACTCCTATGTAGCTTAACATGTTTGTATTCTATTTTACTATATTATATTATTTTCTACTATCCTACCAGTCCAGACTGAGCTTCCAATCATTATATATATATACTGGAAATGATACTTGTGTTGATTAAAAATGTGTATAGATAGTGTACATAACAAGAGATGCTGGGGTAGATATAGTGGTACGCTTAAGTGTTTTCCCATGGTATATTATATATTATATCTATTTAGTATAGATACCAACTTTTTTAAAAAAAATAGTGTTTGTATTCATGATAATAGTAAGTATATCGATAAAAGATACGTACAAGACAAGCTAGTGTATACAGAATACATAGTAGTATAAGTTCTTTTCCACGACTTATTGTATTTGCTTGGTATATGTACCAGTTCATTTTGTCTGTTATTATCGCAGCTAGTTTCCTAATTAACTGTAATAACTGCTCCTAAGTCCCATCCATGTAGACTGAGCCGATATTCAAATTCGACTTAGATTAATTAGACAGCAGTTTATGAACTAATAAAGCCCATGTCAAACACAGTTTGGTTGGGGCTTATATATACTGTTTATTTGGTATTACAATAAAATTCAGAGCCTTGTTCAGTAATATATTGTAGTATATTATAGTATATTATATATCGTACTATGCTATAAGATACATCATATACGTAGGTATATAATCCTATACCCCTCTATGTGTGGTCAGTCAGTCCCAGAGCCTTGATAACGACACTAGCTATGACGTCAACCTCCTCCATTGCCCCAGTACCTAAAAAGGAATGCCAGCTATAGTTACTAATTTTATTACATTAGTTTCATTGATCCAAATATAAACACACCACAGATAAGTATGTTGTGCTATATGTTGAGTGTAGTTACATGTATAACATGGGTGAAAAAAAATTTCAGTTTCAATTAACTAATCTAGTTTTAATTAACCAATTATTGAATACTAAGCTATTCATAACCCTCATTTATTTATTTGTTTGCTTATTTATTCAACAATTTGATTATCAAGTAGTCTACATATTGTTAAATATAGTTACACACATAACACGGATAACAAAATAGCTGTAGTCTAAGTTAATTAATTAATAATTAAATTATCAAGTTGTCTATATATAGTATGCCACATGTAGAAAGTACAAAAGGTGTCTGTCTGTGCCATGATTCTCCTTTCGTTTTTCCGTAGTTATACTGAAAAGAGTTTTTATGCCTTTACTTAATTCTCTGCTTATAATTTGGATGGCTAGCAATATTGAGAGAGATAATAACTACAACACAGTGAAATAATAACTACAAAACAGTAAAATAATAAATATGACACGGTGAGATAATAACTACAACGCAGTGAGAAAATAGCTACAACATACACCCATTATATTCTATATACTACTATCATACACCTATTATAGTCTATAAATACATACCAGTATCTCCACATGCAAGGCACTTGCTGATTGGTGGGATGACTTTATAGCCCAATTCTTTTAACATGGCCAGGTGGCGAGCGGTATGTGGATGTGTCCACATATGGGTATTCATAGCTGGGGCCACCAATAGGGGTTTGGTTTGATCCCAAGCCCGCACAATACATGTCTATACACAGAATAGAAAAAGGAAAAGAAAGGAGAGGGAGAGATCAGGAAATGTTAGATATAGTTTGTACAGGGTTAGGTTAAGTATGGGTTATAGAGTGTTAGATGGTGTATGTATATAAACATACATATATAGATACATACTACTATACATACATGATTTTATATTACAAATATTATATGCAAAATTAAAATTAAAACTAAGAAAAACTAATTACACGTACTAGCAAATTGTCGCAAAAGCCCCCAGCCATCTTAGCCATTGTATTAGCATCCAAGGGGGCTATAATTAGAATATCCGCCCACTTACGTAACTAGGAAGAGGTGGGGTTGATGTGTTAGTATAAGGGTGATATTATTTTGTATTGCACTGTGTTGTAGGGTAGGGTAAGGTATTATACTGTATTGTATAGTATTGTATTATATTGTGCAGTAGGGTAGGGCAAGGTAGGATTGGGTAGTGTATTGTACTGTAGCAAGCCATATTGTGGTGTAGGGTAGGGTAGGCTGGTGTAGGATAGGGTAGTGTATTATATTGCATCGTATTGTATTATATTATATTATACTGTGTTATATTATATATCCCTACCAATCGCATCGGTTCATTACCTCCACGTGTAGTACAGGGTCGCCCTTTCTTTCCCACATCTATAAATACATTTATAAAGTCAGAAGGCCAGTCAATAAGAAAGATTATTTTAAAATTATTTCATTGGGTCACAGGAGAGTAAAATGATTGAAAATTTATTCAATCTACCTCCAACTTCATCGTATATAGATATAAATCCCTGTTTACTATCGGTCTGGCTTGGTAATAGAAATAAGCAAAATCTATAGTATTGATTAATATCTCAATATATTGGCTTTCTAAATTATAATAAATTTTAACCATGTATATAAAATTATAATATATTCTTCCATCCAATAACACCTCTCCAATCCAGTTATATTTTCATTAATTCATATTAACTATATACTTATATCAGCTGTATGAATAAGGAGTAGTGGAGGGATATTTTAAAATAAGAATAATCTAATAACATTATTTTAATATATCTTAATTATATTAACCATAAAAAAATATTGGTTTTTAAAACAGAAGCAGGCACATGTCAATATATCTAAAAATCTGATTTTTTGACAAATTTCATCAATAGCTGCAAAGTAAATAGTAATTTTATACTTTTTAACATGATCATTGTTGCCAATCACCTGTATGATATTAATTTAATTAAAATTAAAATTAAAATCTAATTGGATGAATGTGATACATACCCGCGAACTGGCCAATCAAATGTCTCTACTATTCTAGTATTAACCATATATGGTCATTACCAGTGCTGGGTATCTTATCTTAGTAGTCATTGACAATAGATAGCCAATAGCTGCTAAGATATGCTAGATATATATATATATATATATATATATATGTACGCTGTAGGTATAACTATGTATGTATATGTATAGGTAAATATATATCTAAATATTTTATCCATATCTATACCCAAATATAAAAGAGAATATATAAATAACAAACAATGAAAACCCATACCTCCCACTCATCCTTATCTGTATAAAATTTCACACCCAAATCGACAGGGTTGTAGAAATGTAGAGCAGACTGAGTGGTCACTACTCTTATATGGTCCTTCTGTGGGGTATATGATTGATTATGATGATGTATACTATTATATAATATGATGGGATATGAGAGGATAGGATAGGATAGGATAGGGTAAGATGGGATAAGATATAATAGGGTAAGATATGATAGGATAGGATAGAAAAAAATAGGATAGGATATGATATTATCTTTTATATTGTGATAAGGTATAATATATAATGTAGTATAATATAATAATATATAATATAGTATGATATAATAAGATATAATATAGTATGGAATAAGAATATATAATACAGTATTGTATACTAATAGATAATATAGTAATGGTATAATAATATCTATAATAGGGTATAGCAATATGTAACATGGTATGGTAGGGTACGGTAATATATAATACAGTATGGTATGGTATGGTAATATATAATATAGTATGGTAAAATAATATATAATACAGTATGGTATAATATATATATATATAGTAGGGTATAATAATATGTAACATCGTATGTTATGGCATGGTATTATATAATATAGTATGGTATAATAATATACAATATATAATATAGTATAATGTAATATAATAGGACATGATATTGTATAATATGGTACAACGTAATATTATATGATGCATACAGTATGTATAGGGAATGTATAGGATATGTGTAATTTATATAAGGTTGTAAATGGTAGATGATAATTAAAATAATGCGCATATAGTGCATAGTAAGGCGGTTTTTCATAGTATTATGGTATTATAGAATTATAGGATTATAGTACGATAGTACGATAGTATGATAGTATGGCATTATAGGATTATTGTATTATGGTACCGTTGTATTATAAGATTATAGTGTTATATTACTTTTGTATTATAGGATTATAGAATTATAGAATTATATGATTATTGTATTATAGTATTTTGGAATTCTAGTATTAGAGTATAGTACTATAGTATTATACTGCTGTAGTATTATAGTATAATAGGAATATAAGATTATAGTATTATAGGATTCTAGGATTATAGAAATCTAATATTACGGCATTGTATTACAGTTTTTTAGTATTATATGATTATAGGATTATAGGATTCTAGGATTCTAGTACTGCAGTATTACAGTACAGTACTATAGTTTTATAGTATTATTGCTTTAAGATTATAGTATTATAGTATTATATAAGTATGTAGATATGTAGATAGGGATAGGAGATTGTATACTGATATATAATAATAACTTGGATAATGTATAATATTAAGCATATAATATACAATATACAATAAAATAATATAATATATATATATATATATATATATACTTTCTGCTGATATATGCTAATATATGCTAATATATATATATATATATATATGACATAATAAATAATATAACTTATATGCATATCTAATCTACAACACATAACATTAACATTAGCGTTTGCATAAACAAAAATAGGGACGGCCAGGTTAAGAACAATAACAGTAGTAACCATAACGACAATGATAATACGAATAATAATACTATTATTAATATTAATAACATGATAACACTGACATCAAAATTAAAATTAACATTAATATAATCATTACATCTTCCACACCAGCTTTAATAAGAGCCTCTACGAGAAGCGGTGCTTTTAAACTCGCTACACTCCCAGTGAGGGCTAGTAGAATATTAGTAGACATGTTATTGTTAATAATTAGTATGTAGTACTTTGTATTGTACCTACTGTGTTGTTGTAGTGTAGTATATAATACAATATACTTTGTAATGTTTGTTTGTATATATATTATGTTGTATTTTTTGTATGTTATTGCGATAAAGTATACATATTCGAATATATTGAAATATTAAAATATAAAATGTACAATACAAAATTTAAAATATAATATATATTAAATAATATAAAAAACAATAATTGATAAAATAAAAACAGCACATTCCATAGCTTACCATAATATAAGAAAGTTTATTTACGGTTATTTTAATTTTACAGTTAGCCAATAGAAGGTATAAGAGAATTATAGGAGAATAGCATAGGACTGTTTAGTTGGCTCAAGGACTTAGCACCAATGCAAACGCCTACATATATATATGATAGGATGGGCTATTTTGTTTGTTATAAATATTAAATGGTCTTGCATTATATTGAATTGTATTGTATATTGTATTTCATAATAATGTATTAAACTCTATAGTATAGTATTGTATTTTATAGTATTGTATTGTTTTGTTTTGTTATAGTATTATATTGTATTGTTTTGTTTTTTTTATAGTATTATATTGTATTGTTTTGTATTTTCTAGCTTTGTATTATACTGTACAGTATTGTATTGTACTGTATGGTATAATGTTGCCTTGTATAGTCTAGTATGGAGTTGTATTACATTAAATTGTATAGTACTGTATTATATGTATAATATTGTATTGTACTTCATTCTATTCTATTCTATTCTATTCTATAATATGACATTATCTTCTGCAGTATGGTATTCTACTATATGGTATTTTATTGTGTTATATTGTACTGTATTATATTCTAGAGTATTGTATTGTATTATACTGTATTGTACTGTATTTCATTGAATTCTATAGTACTGCATTATATTGTATTGTATAGTATGGTATTGTATTCTATAGTATGTTATTATGTTGTATAGTATTGTACTATATTGTATTGTATTGTATGGCATTGTATAATACTGTATTTCATTTTATTCTATAATATTGCATTATATTGTATAGTACTGCATTCTATTATACTGTGTAGTATGATATTGTACTCTATAGTACGGTATTGCATTATATTCCAGTATGTGGTAGATTCTAGTAATGTGGCCACAGGCTTGGATGAAGAGGTGTCCAATTAATGAAAGCGTGGAACTACTGATTTCTGGGATCACAATGTAGTTAATGGAAAACTCTGATGTGTTCTCTATAAAAAGAGGAAAAGGATAAGAAATATGAAGTGACGCATGCATAGATTTTATTTTTGTAATTTTAGTATAATGAGATGCACAAAACATTTAATGTGCAATTCCTGCTTTAATTTGTTTTGATAAAACCACACTTATTGCAAAGTATGAGTGACTAGAGAAGTACTAAGTCAGAATGTATGTAATATGTGTTTTGGGGTTCAATGGTAGCTAAGAAATTATTTGTGTTAGCGGAAGAGGTGCTTTCCACAGGATGCTGGTACTTATGATTAATTGCTAATGCAGATCTAGACGTTATGATAGATTTCAAAGCAGATAATTAGAGCTACAAAATACAGGTCACGTATTTCAAAACACTAATACATATATAAAGAAATTGCATTGACAATCTAAGAGAATGCAAAGCTTTGTGTATATCAGGTTGTCTGTATTTATTTATTAGCTTGTTTCATTCTTTTATAATGTCAATATTTTTAAAAAATTATTTATTGAGAGGTGCTGATGTAACTATGCTCAATACTTTAATCTAAATTATAATGGCCACATTTAGACCTATTGGTTGATGCCTTTCATGGAGTCCAGTGAGGCTCATTAAGGTTCTTGATTTTGTTCTTCTAATCTTCCAATTGATCTGAGAGACTGTATCTATATTTAAATAACTTGTTACCTGGTTCCCGTGGATGGCAAGCTGCATTCCTTTCTTAGTATTATGTATTGTTAGAATCTATTTTTTTTAATGTGCTTAGAAGGATTATTCTTTATTATTTTATTATATTAGTTTATTCTGATTGATAGAACAGAAAAACTTTCTTCCCTAATTAACCTAATGAGAACTTGTTGGCAATTATTCTTCTTATTGGTTGATAACTTAAATCTAAAAGTAATGTTAAATCAACTTGTCTATTAAACAGTTTCCTCTACAGAAGGCAATTAGAATTTTGTAAATATTCCTATTTTTTTCTCAAAAATATACATATAAAATAAGTTTCCAAACAAAATTAAAGTTATTCTTTTCAGTCACGTCAGAACTCACTGTCTCAATCATGTCAATGTTTGCTTCATATTAGTTAAATCATTTCTAGAATACATTTACATGTCATACCTCTATTGATATTATGTTTTTTGATTCTCAAGTGGTACAAATATATCAACCAAATATTCTGCTATAAGGTCAATTAGCCAAGTCTGGTGCGTCAAACCATTAGAGGATAACTGTTTAGTTCCCATTTACAATCATGCTGATTTAGGCCATAATTATTGCATGCATTACAAGTTATATTGTAATATTTTTTAAGCATCTTTGAACCTAGAGCAATTGTGTGTACTGCAAGCGGAACTTGCTAGAGCTCTAATTTATTCTTTGCCTAATGATAACAATCTAGATCAAATCGTAGCAGATGCAAACATCATATGTCAACCAGAATTCAGCACAATTAATATTGATTTTATTTGCAATAGTCGCTTTTGACTCTAATGACACATGCTACATACATTTTGACTTAACACCTTTTTTGGATCACTCATGCTGCACAACAAGTATGTTTTAATTAAAATAAATCAGAAAAAAAGTCCTCAAATTCTTATTACACCTCACTATAAAAGAAATATTGAAATAAAATCTACACATGTTTCTTTTTATTTTTCACTCCTTTCCTCTCTGTAGAGAACACACTAAAGTTACTTATTAACTCCATTGCTATCCCAGTTAATAACACTTCTATACTTTCTGTTGGAATCAAAGTTTTTACTGCACTTTTACCTATCATCATTGTTTTATATTCATTTTAGTAATATATGGAAAAATTACAATCTTTTCTAGTTAGATTCTGAAATAATATTCTTGACATAACTTTCTGTTGAAAATTAAAAAAAGACAAAAGCATTCTTGTGACCTATTTTTTTTTAAAAAGATAGAGAATATCAAACTAAGGGATGTTTTAATTTTGCGCCTTTGTATGTATAGAGTGCAAATATGCTAAGACATACTTTCTATTATTAAAAAAATCAATACAAGTTGTGGACTAAGCCCATAAGATTGATAAGACTAGGAAGATGCAGTTAATTGGGCATTAGGTTGTTGGCTAATGGTTAGGTGACTATGTTGTTGAAGGCACACAGTTGCCCCAATACAAATGGAAACTATTGTAACTACCCCTAGGTGTTACAAGACAGTAGAGTCATTGGTGAAAACTGCTGGACTTGTCTTAGGTAGGATGCCTAAACAATGAGTTATCTGAACTCAAAACATATGATCTGAAATGACTTATTATATAGTTACAGGACCCCTTCCATTGGTTGGTTCAATTTTGATTGAATGGTGGATTGGCATTTAACACTAATAGATTGTGACACCTATTTTTCCCAACTACATATGTAATAGTATTTTCTAATAAAATTAAGTTATTATAGCTATATAATGAAATACTTAAAATGATTAAATATTCCTTTTAAAATATGGTTTTTTTAGATGAACCATGCTTTTACTGGCTAAGAAGTTTGGAATCGATAGAGCAGATGTGTTCAATAGTATGTAAATACTGACTAGACTACCAAATAAGAAGTCATTTGTGTTTTTTAATTAGCAGCATCCAAACAGTCTTAAAGCATCAAGAAGTATATACATACGTTTATATACAAATCTAAAAAATAATAATAAAATAATGTTGTCCAATCATGTTGTTAACCATATTATTTCACTAACATTTATATATTTGAAGAAGAAAAAAACTTATATATTATATCAGGTATATCTCAAAATAAAAAATTTCATAATGCAGGTACCAATTTAAAAGGCCAACTAGTAGAATAAGATATTTAGTCTATCTCTTAGTACAGATACAAGTACTATTTACCTTCAACTGGATATGAATCATAGTTACCACAGCTATAGAATACCTTGAAAGTAAAAAAGTTAAATGCTTCACTTACTTTCACGCAACAGAATAAGCTTCAGGAAGAGTTCAATAGAGCATTAATTGGTCTACTACCTGATGTTAGCTATAGTGATAACATACACTCAAACAGAAATAGAACCTAGAAATATTAGTACTAATTTTATTTCTAATACTTTCATTACTTAGACATCCTGAGCCTGCAGTCGTCACTAATGCCTACTCTAGATTTCTGTAGTGTTTTTAGAGATACAGGACTAATATAATTGTGGCTTCATTAAAATTTTGACACGAGCATTACATCCTGATATATATATCATATTACATCACTATTATTCTATTTCTTCTACATTAAAATAGTTGTTACACTTTGGCTGGATTACTTATATTTTGTTTTTCTCATATTATTTTTGGAGGTACACAACTGAAATGGCTTGCTTTATCAGATTTTTAAATTACTTGGCATTATGCATTACTATTGAAAGGCTAATAGACAATTAATTTCCACTACATTTTCTATTAATTTTTGTTTAAACTATAATGGCCAACTTGTGCCAGACCAGTAAAATTGCACCTTAAAGCATTTTATTAAAAATGCACACCCGGGATTAGTCACCAACTCCTATACATTCTTTTATTACATCATATTATTGCTATATCATAAAGGGTAAACTATAATGCATAACATGGACTTTCAGTAATAGTACCTACCTAAAACTACATATACAACAAGTGAAAATCAGTTTTTGATCAATCTCATGCTATAATACGACCAATATGATTGAGTATAACTTCAATGATTAACTGTTAAAGTAGACTTTGGTTATGAATGCATTAAAGACAATTTAACTCTACTCGTCGCTTTTTAAGTATTAAGTAATTTCATTAAGAGTTTTAAGTAGAACAGAGAGCTTCTTGCGAGTAGATCAATATACATTTTAATGCAAGCTAGAACTGATGCACTAATTATAGATCTCCAACTAACACTAACCTCTTCCTTCCACGTTCTTGGATCTCATTGTATCCTGCCAATACAACATTTGAAATTATTGCCAAGCATTATCCTGGAATAAAAAGAGTCATTTTGTAACTAACCAAATCTTTAACACACTGTTGGTACACCATAAAAAGAGAGCATAGGACCGATCTCAAAATATGCACAATAGAAAAATTCAAACCATTAAATTAAATTGGAAATTTGCACACAAAAAAAAAAAACAATACTATGTACCAACTCACTCCTAGTTTCTAACCTCGCCGAGCCATTAATAGCAATAAAAGAACATTTTAAAACATACCTCCTTCAAAACCACAATTACAAAACAACAAGCACTGTACATACACCTACCCAAAATGATTAATGAAGTTAATAACAATTCTCCTGTATACCCAAAAACCATTTTAAAAAACACGGCTAAAAAAGCAAAAAAAACAAACAATTATTACAAGAAGATAACAGTTTAGTTGTCCTCCTTGAGGAGGTCTTTCTTGAGAACACCCATGAAGGACTTCTTCTCGGCAATGGTCTGGAAACGACCGTGACCGAACTTGGAAGAGGTGTCGATGAACTTGAGGGTAATCTTCTCAAGGGCAGAACGCTTGGTCTGCACATGGAGGGACTTACGGAGAGTGATGACACGCTTCTTGGGGCCAACAACGCAACCCTTCATGATAAGGAAATCGTTCTTCACGATACCGTAGTGAGGGAAACCACCCACGGGGGTGATGCTCTTGTCGGTAAGATCGTACTCAGTGGCAGCGTTGTTCTTGACAACCTTTCCATCAACAGTGTGGATGGCGGCACCAATGCGGTAGATCTTCTTGTTCTGCTCAGTACGGTGG
>NAOQ01000206.1:7715-25572 GCA_002751075.1 Ichthyophonus hoferi | reverse complement strand
GCTGCTGCTGCTGCTGTTGTTGTTGTTGTTGTTGTTGTTGTTGTTGTTGTTGTTGTTGTTGTTGTTGTTGTTGTTGGTGTACAGCATTGTGTTGGTTATTATGGAAACTATGAGGACGAGTCGCATGTGACACCCGAATAATGGAATGCAGCATTGGCTTATCGTTCATAGTCCTGATCGCTATATCAACTGCCTCTTTATTGTCAAAGGTAATGAAACCAATACTGTGTGAGGGATAAAGAGAGAGGTAAGAGAGAGCGAAAGAGAAAGAGATAGTGAGAGAAAGAGAGAGGGAGTGTGTGGGTAGGGGTATGTAGATGTGTGTATACGTATAATAGTATACTAGATTCCACTATCCTATCCTATACCACATTACACCATATCACATTTACATTGTACCACACACTACATGCAATACATCATACTCATACTATACAATATACTATACTATACTATACATTCAAAGCTATCAGACAGAAAGAAGGTCAAACCCTTTCAACGGAATATAACGAATCTCCAATATATTTCCAATATGTTTGAAGTGTTGATTCAAATCTTCCTCTGTCATTGGTGCCCTCAGCCCACCAACAAAGCATGTCCGTTGATACATCTCATCTGTCACTTCTCTTTTATGTCCCCCTATATAGGTAGCAAAAGGTAATAGTAAAAGGTGTTAGGATATAAATGTATTACTGAGGTTATGTGGGAGTGAAAAAGAGAAAAAGGGAGACAAAGAGAGGGAGGGGAGAGAGTGTGCGTGCATATCTCAATGGTAGTGTATATATGTATAAAGTATAAATAAAATATATATAATGTAGTATGGTATGGTATGATATGATATGGTATGATATTATGAGATGTGATAATGATCATATTATGTTGTTAGCAAACACCCACTCCCTCCCCTACCCCATCCCTCTCCTACACACATTAGTAAGGTTACCTTGTTGCCAGGTTTGGCTACTTCGCCGTGGCTGGCTGTGATTGAACCCCTTCTATATGAGTAGATGATATACTACCAATTATATTGTGCCCTCTCACCCTACCATATATGGTTATGAACGCATCCATCTTACTATATATGGCCACGACTCTATTCCTTCTTACCATATATGACCTAAGGGTTTCTACAACTCCTTCCTAGCTATATATATGCCTTTTATATATTTAATATATACATCTAATTGGCTGATACATATAGTATATTTCATAATATGGTATATTCTATATGCTATCTCATATACCATATATCCTATATTCTCTATCATATATCCTATACCAGATATTTATCATCTCTATATCTCATGTCCTATATTCTGTATCCTATATCCTATATTCTGTATCCTAAATCTTATATTCTACAGCCTATATCATATATTCTCTATCCTATATCCTTTCTTTTCCATCCTATATCCTATATTTTCTATCCTATATCCTATATTCTCTATGTTATACCATATATTCTCTATCCTACATCCTATATCCTATTCCACAGATCATATATCGTAACTAGTATCCCATCCACCATGTGAAATATACAACTACAGCATGTACATCTAGTGACCTACCCCGCCCCATCCCATCCTGCTGATACAAAAGGTTGTTGTGGTTGGTAGGGTGTCCTATCTTCACTCTCCGCCTGCAGTATTAGGGCCTAGTTAGTCTCTCTCTCTCTCTCTTATATATTCCCCCCATCCCACTCCCACTACATCTCCATTTTATTCAATAAAAATGTTCATAATCACTTACCTCAGGTCTGAAGCCAGGCTCATTGGGTGGTGGTTGCTGTGACCAATGGAATATCAGCATAAATATTTTCGAGTAATATTAAAAAATAATACCCCAGTAATAATAGCAATAATCACAGCAAAAAAATATAAATATAACTTTTAGGTTTAAATCTCAACAACCAACCATAACATAACAGTAATAACAATATTTTAATTATCTCACTAATAGTATGATAGTATAGCAGTACGATAGCATAAGAGTATAGTAGTATGATAGTATGATAGTATGGTAGTATGATAGTATAGTAGCATAATAGTATAGTAGCATAGTAGTATAATATTATAGCATAATAGTATGCAGTACGATGGCATAATAGTATATGAGCATGTGAATATAATAATATAACAATGCGATAATAAAACAACATCATGATACAATAGTAAAGCCAAAAATAATACCAGCTTCCAATAGAAACAAAGCATTAAAAAGACTCAAACGATGATTGGAAAGAGAACATACATTAGTACTCTGTGAACGTGGCCTCTTAATGGGGTTAGATTTCTGTAGGAAGGCTACCGGATCCTTGGACTGAGAAGCTTTACGACGCTGTAGATGTGGGTAGATGAGTATATATAATATATAAGAGAGTATAAGACGGTAGTATAATAGGGTTGTAGGGTTGTAGGATAGTAGGATAGTAGGAGTATGATAATATGATAAGTTGATAGTGTACAAACCTATATGCATATATATAACAGTACAATAATACCCTAACGCCACAGCACCACAGTACACAACAGTACTCCATCCCTACCTACTCTATACATATACATATACATATAAACTACCTCTGCCTCCAGTAATCTCTTGGCTGCCTCTAAATGATCATCATCTGCTTCAGCTGGTCTCTTCTTATTATCTCCCTTAGGGTTATTGGCCTGTGACTTGACTAGATCCTGTTATAAACCAACCAAATATCACCATTAAAATTGTTTTTATCATGTAAAACATGTACCATGATTACTGTACATAACCCCCCGCCCCCACCCCCCGATACCCAATCACCTAGATGTCACCATTATATTTTGGTATTGTCCACTAATAGGGAACAGTTTATGCATTCGTTTCATCATCACAAAAAATTAAAAATTGAGACTTGAAAATGATTGGCTTATATTATACTTATAACGTTAAGATGACGTCTACTACTACTACTAATAATACTAATAACTATCCTCCCTATACCCTTACCTTTAACTTTATTAGTTTCTTGTACTTGGCCTTGAGCGCAGTTTCAGCCCTGGTGACGTCATTCCGCCTACTACAAGGGTAAAATAATGTGGGAGGGAGAGAGGAGGAGAGGTAAGATAGGAGGAAAAAAGAGAGGATAAGGAGGGTAGGAGAGAAGAGAAGAATTGGACTAATACAGGGTGAGTGGGGAGGCATAGATATTACCCTGTTATTTTTATATTATCAACAAGATTGCTATTATTATTATAAGATTATAGCCACAACTATCTCTTCCTCACACAGCAACAACACACAAACATCCAAGTGAAAATAGATGTAGTGAAAATAAAATAGAGGGATAATAAAAGAGAGCAAGAGATTTCATGTGTAATATTGGTTATGAACTTGGATATATTATTACTTTACGTAAACACACACATTTATATATATATATATATATATATATATGCTTGTCTATTGTAATATAGTATAACATATACTCAAACGTACGTATCTACATACTAGACTATATACTATACTATATGCCAACCTACCTATCACTATATCAGAAAAATTAGAAAAAACATAGATATATCAATACATTATCAATATAATGGTAAGTAGTAATAAATAATATAAAGACCAACCTCATGTTTCTGTCGATAGTCTCTCTTCCCACTTCCTTTTTCTACGTTATCCTTTTTTACCACTGACTACTATACATAACACTGTTTATTCTATGTTTCCATAAAAACAAAAACGATACTCTGTTTAGCTTTCCTTTTCCTAACCTAAAATTTTAGGTGAGTTTATATAGATATATCGTTTATTATTAAAAATGTAAAGATACATACACAACAATTATAAAAGTGAATAACTACATAACTACATATTTAATTCACATCTCCTAATTATTGCGTTTTATTTTAAGAAATATAATACTCAAATATGATTGGGAAAGAGATGATCCATAAATATATCTATAAATCAATATTTTAAAAGCCCGCCGTTATTTTAAGAAAATTTAAAATAAAGCAATCATATTATTCTTGTTAACTACTTTTTAATCGCGCAGATCTTTGTTTATAAATAAATCCTTGTAAAAAGCTATATTAGGAATAAAACTAATATCGCTTGAACTGAGTTATAATATTTGACGTGCAATTCACCCATCTTTTGATGGTTGATATCTAAATAGTTATCATTATGTAAAAAACAAGCTAATCCTCTTGAGGGTTCTGCATGGAGTACATACATGCTTTGAGTTCATGAATACTTTAAACTTCTTACCCTGCAACTTGCACATTAATGTAATAACGATGACATACCACTGTGATCATAAATGGGCATTATGCAAGTTTCTCTAATGGTTCTAGTTTATTAAGCCTGATTAGTTAGTCTTTGAGTAAGGAATCTAAATGATAAGCCTTCTACCACTTGAGAATCAAAAAAACATAATACAAATGAATAATAAAACAAGTAAAACAAATTGCCGGAAAGGCCTTTATCGTATATTGACGACTGAAAACAATTAATTTATTATGTTTTGGGAATTTATTATATGCAATGGGAAACACCAATATGTATAATGAACCTTTGCCTCATCAGTGAGGCTTTTCATCGGTACTCCTCTGACTTGTGGCTGATTATTTACTGTTAAAACACAAGCATTTAGTTAATTTAGGTATGTCTCTATAAAACTATAGTTATTTAATATTTTAACCAGGCAATGGCCGAGTTCCCACGAATATAATAAGTCATTTCAAATCATGCTATGCAGTTCAGATAACTCACTGACTAAACTGTTTGCTAAATGTTTCTGCTCGCTTTGCTCTGGCCCCGGCTCTGTTGTAGGCTCTAGCATTTGGCGGCTAGCGGCTGAGGTGATATGTGGGTGTTGATCAGTTGTTTTTTATATTACCTTGGTGTCACTTTAAAGCTGGAAACGTTAACAGCCTAGATGCAGATTTTATGATAGTGTGTAGATATAGTGAAAATTATTCTTCACTCGTAGAGGTCAGTGAATGAATCCAGAGTTTGAGTGACGTGTTTTTGGCATTTGTGGAGCGTTAATTCAATATAATTACCAGGTTTTGTGACCGTGACAAACTATTTAAGCTTTCTCTACTATCAAGTTGGGAATAATAAGTAGAGACAATGGCGTTCCTGTGACCCACATTTGTTTAGGAGAGGGAATACGGAGTTAAGGGGCGTTTGAACGTGTCCCTTTGCATGCACGGAGTACAGACATGCTAAGACTTATTTCTATTATTAGACAAGCCACTAGGATTTCTCTTAAACAGGATGCATAAGAAATGAGTTACCTGGACCTCAACGTATGACATGAAATGGCTTATTATTATAGGTCGTGTGATCTCTGCTATTGGCCGGTTTATTTTTGATCAATCATTTTGGATTACCGTTTAACACCAATAGATTGCAAAAGTTATTTTTACAAAATATATATGTAATAGAAATTGCTCATAATATTAAATGGTTATAACTATATATAGAAATACCCAAATTAATTAAATGTGTTCTTGTTTTAGCATAAATTTTCTATGATAAAAGAGTTGATATAAAACAAACAATGATGTTTTTTGATTTTCCTTTCTGCCTTTCTAAAGATCTTACTTTTATTTTAAAACATAAAAAGATAAAATATATGCAACTGCACGTAGATAAATGGACTCTCTAAGCAAAAGAGTTTATAAAAGTGGGAGCATTACAGATACAAGTAAAAACAAATTACGGTATGTACGGGTTTATATATGAAATAAGCAATTCATAGCAGGCACAGCTAAAATATTCCTTATAAAAATACGTTTATTAGTACAGAGTTCATTCACGGATATCAACGCTTTGAAAGACTCGAATTATGATTATGATCACTATAGAGGTAGTGTAGAGGTAGGTTATCGATGTGTGGCACACTGGCCTACAAGCATTCCAGCCAAAAAGGTGAATGGTATAGGGAGTGGAGGTACAATGGGGTAGAAGGCCGTCGGAATAAGTAGTAAGATGTTCGTTCACTGTGTTCTATATTATAAATATGTAAGAAAATATCATAAAAAACTAGATATTCTTTTTTCTAACAGAAGATTTGTCTCGACTTATAAAAAACGATGTATACGGTCAACTTTAGGCGGGTTGCTGATGAGGTCCCAGTTGATGGGCCCGGTGATACAAGGCTCACCAGTGGTTAGATCATGAGTGGTGAAGGTAGCAATAACAGGTAGGTGGTCTGATACACCATATACTTGTGCCACCTTGAAGCCAACTAGACATAGATCACGGTAAAAAATATGATCAAGCGTTAGTTTGATACCTTGGCCTGGGGGATCTCCCACAATTTCAGTAAAAAAATCAAGGTTGGGTGTATCTGCTGGTTTGTTTGTCATATTGACAGGAATCATAACGGGTTGTTGATCAGGATTCCATATGGGAGCAAGCATAGACATGTTCATGTTAAAGTCGCCCATGAGTACTGCTGGACCAGTGGTCTCTGCAACCTTCTCCTTAATAAATGCAAGTTGTGCAACACGGGCCTCTGCATCAAACCACTCCATATGGGTATTGAATACATGTATGTCCTGTCGCTTGAGGGTAATGGGGTCGTAATAAGGGAAGTCAGCAGAGACTAACATACGACGGAGGGGTGCAGTCTTGCGGGGCATCATAAAAACCTTATTATTCTTCAATGGGAGCGCCCCCAATAGAGCTACTCCAGGGGTACCAATGAATCCTGGTGCACCGTACTCTACATAGTAACCACCTCGCTCGCCAAGGAAACCCGGAAGATCTCTATTGGAAGTTAAAGGTTGGGCAGCGTCAGACTCTTGTAGACCCACAACATGGGGTCGGTAGTGGTTGATAACTTCAGACTGGCGCTCAAGATTTGACATACCAACTGTGGCCTGACCATCTACAGATACATAGGCTTCATAACCCTCCTGGATATTCCATGTCATAACAGTGAAGGTGGTGGGGGTGTCAATGGACCCGCGAGAGGCATGGTACCAGCTTCGCATACGAAAACCAGGAATAAAAACAATAAGCAAGATAAGGCCCCATACAATACTGATGGCCTTGGTATATTTAGTTTGTGATGTCTTATGTTCAGCAAAGCCACTGTCTGGATGATAATGTAGGACATACCAGTTTTGCGATGGAATGATTACAATGACAGGCAAAACCAGAAAGAGAAGGAGAACACAAACATTGCCGTGCATATATTCCATCAAGGGTTGCTCGGCAACCATTCTCCCTATAAACCAGACCAGAAGAAGGATATAGCCAAGCATCATCATAGCCCCACTCATCAATACACAGAGGAAGCGGACAGCAGAGTGAACAGAAGCAAGTCCGAGTTTAAGAGAGGTAAGGGATATGGTGGTAAGAGTAGGAAGGGCCAGTCCAAGAAAGAAGCCACCTGTTAAGAGCATTGTACCATCTCCTCGCCAAACCTCATCACCCTCAATAGAGTGGGGCACATTCAAAGCAATAAGAATACTGCCAAAAAGAGCGGAGGCAGAGATCCCAAAGGAAAACGGCGTGCGGTAAGAATGATCTATGACATACCAAGCATATTGTGCCATAGATCCTACAAGAAGGGCAAATATAATACAGATCCCAGCGGGGTAAGGCTCCATCTTGGCCCAACGAACTATGACGACATCAGTAGTGAACAGCCAGGTGTGTAGAATGATGATTTTACCTACCACCCAAGCGGCTGTTATTGTATGGTAAAAGGGAACGTCGGGTCTTTGCTTCTTTATGTCGCAGGTAGGGGCGTGGACCGGGGCTACACAGAGCCAGGCCACGGAAAGGAAACCAACAGTATAGATTGCCCAAGCTGGAACCCAGTTTACCTGGAGATCTACAGCATTGAGCGAAGAGAGGGCCCAGCGCAATGTTACCATCAAAAACATACTATTACCAATACTCAATATTTCCATCATAGTAAGACAAGTGAAGAATTGAATGAGGCCCAGACCTGTGCCGATCATGATTGTCATGGTACGATAGAAAGGATTGACTTGGGTCATGGTAGCATATAGCAAGACAGTAATCATACGAAGGATGTGACGGTTATCTTCCACTTGGAGCCAGTTCCATACCACTGGCATACAACAGATGCAAGGGATTACCATGTAGCCACACAGGGGAGGGATGATTCCCCACAGAGAGAAGCCTAGGTTCCATGGATCTAACATGTGCCAGAATCCAGTGAACATATTGGAGCTAATGAAAGATAAGTTCATAAAGGAAAGTGTAGTGAGTGCAATAGTATCTATTACTAAGGTGGCGACGGAAGGCCGGGACACCTTCAGTTGCACATATTTCGCCAAGGCGTCCATGTGTTCTGGAGGTATATATTCTGATAAGGTAACATCTTCAATACCGGGTTTTTCTAATAAAGTTGCTTTTTCAAAGGACATGTTTGACTGCATGTACAGTTAATAAATAAAGTGAAGTTGTAAATATATGTAAATATAACATGTATATTAGTGCTATTCCTAAGAACTGCGTACACGCACAGATATATATACCATGTATGGCACTATGTGATAAAGTAGGATGTAGGTAGCTAGAACACTCTTAGTTTAGTTAATGCAGATGCTTGAATATTGGTATAGTGTAACTATTAGTTAATGATATGGCTACTTTGACTACTACGCTAATAATATAGTAATATAGTGTAACTAAAAATAATATTATGTATGTCAGCAACAAAATGCAATAATATTTTATATTATAGGGGAAGCTTTGTTCTTGATCTTCAGCCTATAGCTTCTAGTGATTAAGTGATTGGTTTAAACCCATAACAACCTAAAATAGACTAAGAAGTCAAACAAATGAGGAATGATAGTTGGGGTAGAGAATGTTGTGGGAACAAAAGACATGTGTTACTAGTGGTTAGAATAGATGCATACGCCAGATTATGTAATTAAGCTTGTCCAATTTACCTCATAAACGTTCTAATTGGTTTAGCTATAAGTATTGCTCCCACATTAACCACTGGCTTAAACTTAGATCATTTATTTGACATAGAAATAAAATGATGTTAGTGGTTTATAAATTACTAATTAATAATATATATTTCCTGTAAAATTCCCTGGATAAGTAACCATATGTTCAAGGAACTGGGCACGTGTTATATTTTTCAAGATTCTATGCTTTAGTTAGATAAACTAATATAAATGGTTCATTCCTGTACGCTCAAGTTTTATCCTATTTGATATGTAGATGGCTATAAACGTATATGCTTCGTTATTGGATTAGGCGATAAATGGAGAGCATAAGGCCATCAAGGGCACACGAAAGTAGCCCAACAGATAAGATAGGTGGATAAGATAGGTGAGAATAAATCTATAACAACAATAACGAACCAATTACAATGTGAGATAGTACGATTATTTTCAATTTGCTTGTATATAAAAATTCTTTAATTAATGACGTAACATAACACCATTGTAAAGTTATTATAGCATTACCACGCTTCTACCTTACCATGTTTCTACACCCAAATTTTCCTATAATTACTATTAAAAGTAACTAAATGGCACTTAGTATTTTCAATAGGAGAAGGAAATCAAGTGCCAACAAAGAACTGGACAATAAAATTCAATGGTTATAGAATACAGGTTAAATACTTCCTAATATCAATAAAAGTATATAGATATATATGATATTGTTAGCAAAGAAGTAGTAAGGCAAAGCTTTGTTTATAATGATTTATACGTTATTATTTATATCTTCACTAATTGTTTTCGTTCCTGTATTCCTTTTGTCCTTTTCGCGGCCCTTGTTGATTACGGATGTCAATATACTGTTTGCCATATTTCAGTCTAAAATAAAAATGATTATATGGATTCGTATTGGCTATTATGACTAACATGAGACCAGTAAGGCCCACTAGAATTGCTTGATCACAACTTGATCTAAAATTTCCAATTGATCTAACATATCTCTCCTTATCTGAATAGCTGTTTATTAGTCCAATTGCTCACTTCCGATTAAAATACATTGACACATCATTTCTTTATACTCGGAACGTCATTAAAACAAATAATATTGGACTAATCATTTCATGATCCACTTGTTACCAACTTGCCAGCCGTAGCGCATGTTGCTTCAGAGTTGATGGTCTTGCAGCAATTTTTTTTTTCTTTATAATATAAGTGTAATCAATTATCAGTTAGTATCCAGTTATAAATGAATAAATTGGCCTATTTACAGTGAGCCATATTTTCGAAGTATTATTTACATGCTTCTGGGATAGGAGGATAGAGGGCTGATACGTGTTTTCCTTCGGATGAGAATAAATACATAAATAGGTTTTGTTTTTATTACTGTGAAACATTTCTAGTGATCTTCAAATGCCGCTCAAGGTGGATAAAACTCTAACCATAACATTGGCTTAAAATTAAGGACCACTCCACTATATAAAATTCATGGCATGCAAAAATAACTATATATATTAGGGCAATAATAGATCAGCCTACACTTTCTTGTCTATTCATTTGGAAATCATGTCAGCTCTTACTATACTTAGATCTAGCTGTTTAACGTGTTCACAGCATTTTTATTTTAAAGAATAAAATAAAACACACTTTCACTGTATGATTACCATCATACCACAGTGCATGTGTTTATGAAGTGCTCCCACTTTAGTATATCTACATTTATGCATTCATGACAGATCTGATCGTAAACCTTAAATTAATTTGTTTCATTAGGTGATGAACGTGTAATCTCATTTATATTTATTTTACTAAGTGCCATTATCTTATCAATAGGATTGATCCTCTAAGTTTGTCGATCCAAGACTATCATTTGAAGAGGAGTCAAGATCCAAATCTGTGGGAAAGTAGTCTCATGGGGCAGATTATGGTTACCTGTGGTAGATTCTTCAGTCTGCTGGGAGTATTATTGTCACTTTCTTTTCTATCCTCACGGACCAGGTATGGGTGATAGGTGTTAGTAATAATTTGTGCTTGGAACAGTCATCTTCGGATGATCTTAGGATTTGGCTTCTAGTCATAATTATAATAAAAATATTACTTTCAGACTATGTTCAAACTGCATTTATTTGGATGTATAATTTCTGGTCCTAGATACAGACCCGAGGTTTGGTTATATAGTTTTTGGTTAAAGTGACTAGCTACGGTGACTTAATATAGTCCTAACAATCAAGCTAATAATTGAGCTTTAGCTTATTTCCACTTCTGTCAGGGGAGGTTCCTATGTAATCATAGCACTCTTTACTATACTTTTTCACTTGGCTTATCCATATGCACCAGTATGGGATTGTTCCAATGTATGACTAACACCCCCTTACTATACTTGAATATTTTATTTAAAACTAGATTAGTTTCCCAATATTAAATATTGCTTACATGCATTGAAATTAAATACCCAAGAAAAACCAAGGACAAATCATTTTAAGTGTCTATATGTAAGTGCTAAAGTTTTAACTTTGATAAAAATATTATAGCAAGCTATGATAGTTATAGCAACTTGTCCACATGATTCGGGGTCGCCAATTGAGTGTTGTATAATATGATTATATATCTATATATTATGATATTGTTTTACAAATAATAAAAAAACGTAAAGTTTGGTGTGTCGCGAACGTATTCGTGTTTGCCTATAACGATAGTGTACATGCACACAGGCACGATGGGATGTCGCGTAACCTGGGTGCGCCAGGGGCCGTATATTTGTGAACGGCTACGGCTTTATTATTGTTTTTTGTTTCCTTTCGTATTCGTTTTACAGCGGGTGCTATTTTGTTTTAGATAACTATCAGTGTGTTCAGTTATCTAAATGGAGCCAATTATAAATATTCTTACTGACTCATACAATTCATGTAAGATTCTACTACGGTTTCCTTATTTGAATAGCTCATTAGGCAATTCACAAATGTAAGTACTTGCTCATTATGTATCAAAAAAATCAATTTGAACTATGTGTTTCATTCAGAGTTAATAATCTTATAAAAAATATCTAGTAAGTGTCACACTGCTTAAGGATTAACCTTACGTAAAGGCTATTGTACTAATTAACTAAACCCAATACTCTAAGCAGTGCATTGTTTCTAACCTGCTCATTATCTGTACACAGATAAAATACGTACGAAATACACACAACACATGCCGATACTAGATTATGACAACACCGATAACAATAATTTACATCAAATACCACATCAAAGCAAATCCTAATTTAACAATTCATTTCTGGAATATATGGAGCCCAAATTGTCATTTTCAGTCTGTGTTGTGTTGTAGTTATTATTTCATTCATTTTAGATAGCAGACAGCCAGCCATTGCAAATAAAAAATTAAAATAAAAGCCAAAGATATTTATTTAGTTTAACTACCAAGTCATGTACTGGAATTCTCTTAACTAGACACATTTGCACTTAAAATATACCCTACTATATATACCATAACAATTAGTTGTGACAAACTACTTGTACCCATTCTGTACATGTAGCTATCTATCTATCTATATTCGGTACACCACAGCCTTATATCAGTAAACTATTTGCTACAAGATAGTTAGCTCTGAATGAACACATAGTTCAAATTAATTTTGTTCATGCATAGTGTACAAGCACTTAAATCAGTGAATCGGCTAATGAGTCATTCAGATAAAGAAACAATAGTATCATATCGAGATAGGATCAGACATTCTTAGTGGGCCTCTGCTATCTTTCATAAATTGTATTAGCCAATAAAAAAAATCATGATAGGTTCCATTTAGATTATAGAACACAGTGATAACCAAAAAATAGCACCCGCTCACAGATACGCAATATCAATAGCAAAATACAAAATTCTCGTGAACGCACAAAAAATATACTTTTCATTTATTCCTATGTAATAACCACATCGTTATTGTAATGTCTAATCCACCACTAGCTCTCGTATATGATAATCAGTGTCCAGATCTCTTGCTTCTTCAGAATTCAGAACTGCTTATTAGCATTAAATGGCCACTATAGTTATTATTTACAACCTAATATATCACCCCTTACTGATCGATCTCATTGTGCAATTTCCACATTCGCACCCCAAGCGCATCAATGCATCTATCCCTTCTGAATTAGAACAGAGGTATGATTTCTACAGCCAGTTACCTAGGGAGTTGGTATATAGGCCTTTTATAGAAACTCTATCGCAACTGAGCCTTAAAAACAAAACCAATCAAGTGACTATTATTAACACTGGTCCAGCAATAGTAACTACTACCAACTATTTAATAGGAGGCCCCGACAGCTGTGGACAAGTCAATAGAACCGCCACAGTTTCTGATACTATTCAATTATAATATACTGTATATGTATATATATATATGTAGACTATGTATTGACTTCGCATTTGCTACTTATAACTATAACCATTTTGACCTATGCTCTACATGTAACGATTCATATTTGACATAAACATTATCAGTTTAGCACACAATACTTCGATTCGAACATTATATCAAATGAATCCTTGATGTACATTTTTAATTGTATTTTATTCTTTTATCAGCAGGTGGTATACCAGAGCCAGTCTATGACGCCACCGCCGCTGTTCCAATTACATAAAGGTTTTTTTAATTTCCATTCAGATATAGATAGACCTTTCCCTTTAAAGGCTTAGTTATCTGCACCAACCTTGTAGGCAATTGTAGGTGCAATGCGATGAATAGTAGTAGAGAAAGAACGCAAATGGACCTCTTCTGGATTCTCTACATAGTGGGGATCGGTTTCATTCCACTGGTGGGGGGTATCCATATCTTTGTCTGTGTATACTAAAAGTTCAAATGTACCTGTGTTATGTAATGTAGTGATATAAGGGTGTTAGGTAAGGTAAATAAAATGGTTTTCAATCTGTGGTCTGAATGAATGTACATAGTAGATTATGATGTATCTGGGCCGGTTTGTCTCATCCTAACCTGGGGATAGAAAACATAGAGCATATTTATCCATTTCAACCTATGTTGCCGTGATTTGTAATTATAGTCAATAATATAACGGGTTCACTGCCACATGTTTGAACTGCAGAGGCAAGTATTTATAGCTGGGACATATTCCTAGCTCCATCTACTGCTTGCTCTAATATATAAAGATAAACAAAGACATAAGCTATATCACAATAGCATTTAATCATGGAAGCTATTAGTGCGATTATTGTATCCATTAAAGGCAAGATACAGATTACCCAATAATTAACATCCATATACCATGGAGAGAGCAATACACTAGTACTATAGCACCAGGATCATATATATCCATATAACCAGATGGAAGAGGTCGAGTAGAGATATCGGTGTAATAACATAGCTATCTTCTCGTACACAGATTGCACACAGCATAAAAGCGCAGAATAAAAGCAAATACACAAGTATCACAATGGAGATAAAATATGCAAGAGAGACAATACTGTAACTAAATATATATATGATACGTACAAGCAGTGTCGAGTGTAGGTAGGAAGGTGTTAGAGGCTACAATCTGACGAATTAGAAACTGAATTTCTCGTTGAATCATGATCTCTTCCTTCTGCTTAGGAGCACTGAATAATCATATAAGTATCAGCATAGCACTAATGGTTGAAAGGGTAGAATATTAGGCAAACATAATATACACTGTCTTTAGCTTAAGCCGTTATCTCGATAATGACGCATACCAGGTGGTGGACCATAGTATAAACAAAATTAGAAGCCTTACCTCATCTCAACTACACAGTGTTTAATTTATACCATTCTAAACACATATGAAGCAATAAAATTGCATTCAGATCAAACTGTATACCCAATATAATATGGCAAACAGAAATTAAGCTTAATCTAAATAATTACTACGTAGGTTTAATAGAGAATTTCTCTGTTGTCATACATGCTGGCTAAATAATACTTAATATTGATTAACGACAGATAGTAAATCAATAAAGAAAATTGCAACGCATTACAGATATTTCAATACTAGCTAGACATCACAAAGCATTGATTCATTCATTGCTCTTTTGCTATCATAAAGTAGATAACATATGCACAAGAGCAAGGCTTAAATCAATAAGAGTAAAGAGAAAAATAAATAACAGTTATATCTTTTCTTGGCATCTACCATCTAGTTGCCATCCTATCTTGTAATATCTACCTCTAGCCCTATTAATATCACTATACATTACCTACCTATCTACTCCCATCGTACGATCACAATCAATATCAAATTGCCAACGTTCCATAGCCTCTCCATTGTCAGCTCTGCTTATTAATAAGATCAGCTTCTGTACCGTATGATTGGTTAACCACACTGCACGTGAGGGCGTGTATACGGACATGTATATATATGGAAGGGAGAGAGAGAAAGAGGTGTATGTAATAGTAAGTGTTAGTGATTTATGGCATATTATTTAGAGAGGCAACAGGTATGGTAGATATGAAACATAACATTGAACTATTAATATTGAATTCAAGAGTAGATTACTTTATCCAAACCTCTTTTAAAACCCCTCTGTTATATGATTAGTGTGAATGGGATTCAATATAGTTGCGTACATAGCATAACATAGGTCAATATAGTTATAATCGTAATTAATAAAAGCTAATTAACGCTCAATCAATAATTAATCCATTTACATGGTAAACTGTATTGTATAATAATAATTTGTAGATTATACCTGAGTAAGACATTAGATGCCAAAACAGAATCTATACCAATCTAGGCAACCTAGTTCAAGTATTAATGGCATAATTAATTGTCACATGCAGGTTATTCTAATATATGCAGAGATTGGTAGATCTGTTCAGTGTAATCTATAGTTTCCATTGATCGACCCCAATCAGTATTACGATCGCAATCTTGATTTGTAGTAGTAATGTAGGATAGCATTCATTGTATAATTTTTACATATTTTATGCACGCAATCTTAATAAAGATTACAATTTTAATAAACTATATACGCACGTTACAGACCGAATCTGGATTATGGGTTTTAATGCTCCTAATTATAGTGTATTAATTTAGCTAAGTAGTTAAAGTTCTACTTGGGCTCAGTCTATGTGTATATAGTATAATATAATATAATAAAATATAAACTTTGGAGCACAGTTGAAGCTGATAGCTAACTAAACTATTTGTCACGCTAATTAATGCCAATATTGTAGTTAAGTTTGTCATTTTTCTATCCTATTCATTTGCTGCAATAATATAAGCATATATCCCTACAAGACAATTCGTTTTACACTCGCTACAACAATAAAATACTATCTCAGTTGCTGCCCAACAGACAGTTAGAGTAGAAGTTAACCCCAGTACACCATTAACATCCTGCATTAATTTGATCATTGAATCCTACCGCAATAATATTGTAGTTAAGCTTGCTAATGAATTTATATATATATCAGAACTGGAAAAAAGACTTAAATTTATATACAAAGTTATGGTAATGTATCTCAATACAGCTTGTGAATATAAAGGATTCTGTCAGCAAGAAGACGGAGACATGCAGTGTTGAACTGAGACTGAGTCAAGATTTTGGGTTTTTATTTTTGATTCTTTACTTGCAATTGCTAGCGTCTTTCCAATATGAATAAATTAATTGATAAGATTACCTAATATATATATACATACGTATTATCTTATAATTATAACATTTTTGTTTATTGTGAAAGAACTATGGGTGGATATGTGCCAATAGTAAAGTAGGAGCAAACAATACGCCCTTTTACACAGAGTAATTTAATTTTAACTAACAATTAGTGTCAATTAAAATATTACTAAAATTATATGCAATATACATATATATTATTTCATAATTGCATTATTTTTTGTTTATCGTTAAAGAAATCTTGGTGGATCCACATCATTGGGTATCGTCCAAGATAAATGAGAAAATATCTACCTAACTGGCTGGAAATGATAACTTACCCAATCGCTTTAGTGCATGCATAATTATACCATAATCAGTAGAGAATAAAGGATATTTTTTATTGGATAGTAACATACAGAGGGCAAAAATAGAAGAGAAAAAGAGAGACAGGAAAGGTGTTCTCCAAAAAAGCAGAGAAATGTATATAGATGTGTATATCCATGTAATCATATGCATAGACACATGTAAACCGAACCCATATATACCCTCTCCGCCACACATCTCCCTATCGCCCTTTCTTCCTCCACTACTACATCTATATTTCAAATATCCCCATACTATATAAATGTATATACACGTACATACCCTCTCTCTCACGCTACCTCTCACCACCCCTACATTTACATCTCAAATGTTACAGTACTATATAAATGTATATGCATGCATATATATAGATACATGTAAACAGACCCACACATCTCCCTCTTTCCTCCTTTCCCTCTACTACTGTACTTACATTTCAGATGACCTAGTACGTCATTAATGTAGTTGGTAAGCTTTTCGTCACTAGTTACCATAACAGGTACTCCATATTTACGCTGTTCAAGGAAATTACTGGGGGGATAGATCCCTCGCTGATACAAAATACTGTATGGGAGGAGAGTTTATAAGAACACGTCAATTGGGAAATAGATTATGACGTCATTAACAATATCATTTATATATGGAGCACTGCTTATTGCTAGTGATTGGGTATTAGAATATAGACACTATTATGGGTAGATTAGAAGTGAGTGGAAAGTAACTAGTCTTAACTGATACTCTAAAAAAAGTTATGTGAATTGCTTTATTATAATAATATGGAATTAACCTGACAATGCTTACTATTCGTGATTACTAATAGTGTAACTAGTATACAAGACGCTTCTCTGCATCCTAGAGGGGACGAAAATAACGTTATAAGTAGATATTTCTAGAGTACAGTTTATTAATCCCAAGCAACATAAATGGAGGCAGCCTGA
>NAOQ01000205.1:60402-75699 GCA_002751075.1 Ichthyophonus hoferi | reverse complement strand
ACATATACATATACATATACATATACATATACATATACATATACATATACATATACATACACATACACATATGCATATACATATACATACACATATACATTATACATACACGCTATCATACTCTCATACATATATACATATACATATACATAAACACATACACATACACACACACACACATAGGATTGGCACCTTTATTAAAAAGCAGCAGGTTCTTGGAGAGGGACTGGATCCTCGGACCAATACGCCTGTGACCGCAGTGCGGGGTAAAATTTCCGCTAGATATGGAGACACAGATGATGTCAAAGAGATAGGGGACCTAGTCCGGATGATATGTGCCCCTTACTGGAATGACCTCTCTGAGGATGATCTTAAGTTTTGGACCAAGGCGCCTCCTCTAGGTACCCCTGATATATGGGCTCCAGTAGATGCACCTGATGAACCACTCAAGAGAGAAAACTTTGTAAAAATAGGTGTACATGGTTGATAGTACTAAAGGAGAAGAACAAAGTAGCAAAATATAGCATGAATAAAACTTGCCGAGCCAATAGCATACACAGGTAGAATTTAACATGACCAATACATGATTGAAATGGTGAATATAAAATATGGACAATAGATTGGATGATAGAGTAGGTATAGGAGTAACTGAATCGTATATATATGCGTGTATCATTTAAGAAAATATTTCCATTGGGTTGTTATACCTGTACAACTTTAAATATAGGATTAGTTTATCATTAGATCATAACCAATTAGGTTGATAGGGATAGGTAGGTGGGTTAGTGTGTAAATGAATAGAGACATAGATAAAAACGAACTCTATACACTTATTCCATCACTATCTTCATTATCATCCCTAGCCGTTATCAATTATAAATAATGTTATTCTAATCTATACTATGTTTATTACTTTATATCTCGCTCATACCACTAAAATTCATTGCCTTTTTTATTAAAAAAATTGTTTTAATCATTTTCATCAGTCACTACCTATTGTCTTGGATTGATATATATTTTTCATGGTTTATCACTATCCTATTATAGCCAATTATGACTCCTCATGAGGGAATGAAGTCGAGGCAACAACTAAATCTAGTATCTAATTGGTCCATTGCGCGATTAAAGAAGGCCATAAGGGAAAGCTACTGAGGATTGGCTGGCCATTTAACTAGAAAGACCATTTTGTATATAGGTTTAATGCAGACTGCAGTCACAATCATTTAACATTTAATGTCTTGGTAGCCTGGCTACCAAGGCAACGACAATACAATTTAGAGCTATTGGCCATTATTGACCAATACCACCCTAGTGATGCATACACTATTCAATACAATACATTATAAAACTACATATATATTGGGCATAAATTTTAATATAAAGCCTCATATCTTCATAGATCAATGAGGTGTGCATAATAAATGCACAATGATTGATGTTCAAGCATTCGGACATGTATATAATCATTATTCCAGGTCTCTGTCCTACCTTATGATATGACTACATTATATATATATATAATGCACTGTATTTGTCTGGAGTAAGGATCGAACAAGCAATGAGTATATTACAACAAAAGCAGAAAGCACAACTATTCTAATAAGGCTTTTGACAGATATTTCATGATTGTGTGTTATTCTGTTTAGGCCACCAAAAAGGAATCATTGTTTGAACCTCAACGGGTGATCTGTCTTGCATTTCTATTTGCAACTTCTGTGCTGCTTCTCCTGATACACTGTATATGTTTAAGTATGTTTGATGAGGGGAAATATGTGTCCAGTGTCAACATATGGTGATGGGTAAGCAAATACGCTTAGTTGTGCATAGATACGGGACAATAATAGTATACAGAAATAGATAGATAGATAGAGAGAGAGAGAGAGAGGTGATCAGAGAGGTATACACACGTATGTGGAAAAAACATAAAAAGATATAAAAATATAACTATATGGCAAATATATAGAGTATGTTCATGCGCTCATAGGAAAAATATCAAAATACAAAAAAAAAGAAAAAAAAAAACGAAAACAAATATACATCTATATCTTAGAGAAAGAGCGTGTAGATGGATCAGAATACTATTGCTAACGCTAAATAACCAAGGAGGTCACGGTGTTATTAACAATAGGACAAATAGCATCTCATTATAAGATATAATCATTACAGTTCTACTTTATAAATGCCATGGGCTCCACTTCAGACCAGGTGGTCATATTACGTTATCTTACCGTACATACTCTTTCTACCAGGCATCAAACATAATATGTAAGACTTAGTACATAATGCAATAATGCACTCGGCACACCCCACTCCTATGCTAGGGTCAAAGCCACACACAGTACAGCCATTCCATTTACCTTGCGAGACGTAGCAGGGCTAGACCAACATGACCATCCCCACACTGAAATTTTCCTACTGACTTACCATTGCTTGTAATAGGGGTGCCTGGGGGAGGCCTGTATGTTTATATAAAAAAGACGAGCAGACGAGAGTGGGAGGGGCATATGTTAATTAATGTCTTGCTAAGTGGTTAAGTCTAATCAATATATCTTGTCAAGTGGTTAAATTTCACTAGCATATCTTGTGAGGTGGTTAAATTTAAATAACATATCTTGCCAAATGATTAAATTTAAATAGCATATCATGTTAAGTGATTAAATTTAAATACCATATCTTACTAAGTGATTAAATATAATTAGTGTATCTTGCTAAGTGGTTAATTGTAACTAACATATCCTGCTAAGTGGTTAATAATGTTAAAGATGACCACAGTAAAATTTAGTACATGGATACATGCTGGTGTAGGTAGAAATCCCTATCCGGTATAACAAATAGGTGACATCACCGCAAGTTAGCCTGACCAGATGGAATTAAACGGCCAATCATTGTTGTAGTAATATTGCCTTCAATAGATGCCTACTATAGTCTTATTGGCATAAATTTATATAGTTTACTATGAGAAAATTAATTATCAACTAATATTATGAAGTTAAAAATATGTACAGCCATATTAGATAGGTGCATAACATAAAACCATGGTAGGAACAGAGGCAAGAGAGAAAGAGAGTACAGAGCCTAGTACAAGCACAATAGAGAGTTTCACACATTAACATGTTTTTAGGTGTTTTAATTTTAAATGTATGTACAGACAGGCAGAGAGGGAGGAAAGTGCCTTTGCACTTTGTACTTACATACTATCCGTTGTCAACCCGGATGGAATAGTAATAGGCATGAGACGCTTTCGAATAACTCCCACATACCGGGACCTGGCAGTTAATTCCTGCCCTAGGTAACATCCCTTGTCAAAGTTCACTGCCGACCACAGGGGCGGGGGGAGGGGGGGGGGCAGTTAGGCCCTCTAGATTTCTAGATAGGTTCCCATTTGAATAGGGTATAACCCAGTGCACACGCATGGCATAGGAGCCACAGTAGAGCTTATCTATCTAAATGATAACTGTAATGCTTACATGCTTTTCAGTTATCATCCCCACCACCCTCTCTCCTTCATTCCTCCCACCCTAATTAAACAAGTTACTAGACAGCTTGCCGTACATAACGACGGACTACCAGTATAAAGTAATCAAACACACTACCAGGTATTGCACTAATGCACTGAGATATGGCTGAAGCATCAAGTAGTAAACCCACCTCCATTAAGAATGTCAAAGTTGGATTCTAAGGGGAAGGCTACACCATAGGCTAGATCCTGCATACCTTCCGGCACACCTAGACGATATCTGTGCTGATGGTAGGCACTTATGGCCTGACTGGGGACCTCTCCTAGGGCTGTGCCTAGGTTGACAGGGCACAGACTATATGTAAGTCATCAGGGCCATAATAAAAGATGAATGTGGGTGTGGGTGTAATATAAAACATACATGTAGATGATCCTTGGTAGAAGAGCACAAGTTAGAGGCTCACCATTCAATATATTCTCAGTGAGGGGGTAAATGAGAGAAACTTTATAAATGTGTTTATAAGTTGACCTTACAATATCAAAGGTATATCACCCCTCGGGTGCTATAACAGTAAATCATATAAAGCACAATCATTGCTGCCTTTTTAGTATACCAATCATTGTCATTTAATTGAATAATTTTGTAAAGGTACATGTTAGCGGACTATTGAGTAATATTTTTTTTTAAAAAAAATCAAACAAAAATAATTGAAGGATTAAAGCCAAACCAAAACTAAACGTATGGCTATAAACGGTTCTGTTAATGTGCATTCTATTCATGCCCGATGACATCTGAAGTGACATGAGAGATATAGATACCTCAATAGTACACCAGGAAGGAGGGAGGATATTTGTGAAGACACAATAGAACGCACTGCTGGTAGCACCTACCACAAGGCAGATATATTAAGATGATCTAGACCCCGGATTTACATTATATTGTCGTAGCTTATAATTACAAACACTTACAAAACACTTACAAGCACCTTAGCTCGCCACAGAACTAGAACATGCATATTTACAGAGAGACTATACAGACATCTTTTCGTTTTCTTTCAACTGGTTACTTGCAGTAATCTCTTATCATTACTAATGAATGATATAGTAATAACCACAACACAGACTGATAGTAACAAATGTAACATATAGGTGATAGATATAAAGCAGTACTAGCCTACCTGTGAGGTCACTGGGGCCAATAATTCTCACTCCCATCAGGTTTAGTCGGGGGTCACTTGTTATGGATGATAGGGTACTGCTTTATTGGCCAATAGTTAGTCATATTATATTTAGCTGTGAATGATGTGGTTCTCATTGGACGGACAACGCTTAGACCAGTTGTTTATTAATAAATACAATACACAATGTCATTAATATAGCCAATGAAACACAAAATATTTATTAAAAATTGATTGGAAGTCTAGTTGGCTAAGAAAGCGTATCAATATATATATATAAAAGAATTGAATATAACTATTATATGGCAGGATGACCCATCCACTAATCCTGCCATAAACTATCAAATAGGATTTTAGTTTCACTTGAAGGTATAGTATATTTTTTGTAATTGCTTATATGTAGTAGAAACACTATTACGATCTTCAAAAGGATCATTCGTGTCTATACCATAATCACCGTAGATTTCACAAATCGCACTTACACATATACGGTTAAAGGTCAGACAGATTAGAAAATAGGACAGGAGAAAGGCTGATCAGGGATATATACATATATAGGAGGATGTATGATGGTATGCATGATAGTATATACCCAAGGTGAGAGAAAAGCATTAGTAAAGATATCCTACTATGACTATGATAAGAATGTATTGAACAATAGGCAATCATAATATCAACCCGCCCACAATGCTTCAATGCTCAAATATTAGTTAATAATGTAATAATGGACCATATAAGTCTAGATAATTAAAAACCGTACAGTAGCAAGATAGATAAAAGCCATACATTCCCTTGCCAAACAGGGCCTACACACCAGGGGTCTGATAGGAACGGGCTAGCTGTAGTAGCTCCTAGAACCGAGTGAACCACCAGACCGTCAACCAGATTAAAGCTTACCTTTGACCTCACTTTGTACCTAATAGGTATATGTATTAGTGACCATAGTCTACATACAGACTTAAATGTGTGGTGGGTGCATTCGCTCGCCTCTTGTCTCTCATTTCTCTCACCCCTTTGGGTATATCCATTCCTAAATATATACCTACAGATTGTCAAAGTCCAAAAGACATGTATGCTCCCTATCAGCTATAGGTGTCTGCCTTTCCTTTTCCTTTATCTTATTCAGTTATCAACATTTCTTGCATATGTTATAAGGTTGTGCGCTACACCCAGCCTTAACAGTCTTCTCTAATCTATCATTGGGCTATAATCATACATGTTCCTTTCAAATAACCTTTTCTATGTCATGTGAAGGATTTACTAACTTCTTAAAATGGGCCAATAGGGGATCTACAGCGTTAACGTCACAATCCACCAATAGGCTAGTAGGTGGCTGTCCATCCAAGACAGAGGTCCTTGGTAGATGTACAAATACATCAAATAATACCCTTCCCTACATGTAAAGTGTTGTGCGTACATGATTGAAGGGAGGAGGGGGGAGGAAAGTACAAGCAGTATAGGTTAAGACAAAGCATAGGCAAAGAAGGAGAGAGTAGGGATTAGTTAGTAAGCATATACACTTATATGTAGATATGTGCATAGGAGTGTGCCTATCATAATAGTCCAGATATTCGTACGGATATTGCCTAGATAGTGGGATTAGAGGTAATATACTGGTTAAGAATATATTAGTACGAATCTTTTTGTAGCCAAGTATCTCTCAATATCTTCAGTTGGTTAGCGCACATAGGTCTAATCCAACCAATTAAAGTTAGATATTGTAGCACAACCTTTTACTTTGTTATATCTATTATATCATGAAAAGCAAGTAATATAGAAAATATACAAACCCACACAAGGTACCTAAGACTCAAATAATTAATCAATATATCTATAAAGTAAAAACAATGAATTTTTATCGGTTTTAATATTGTTTGACGGTTATGTTATGGTTTAATGGAATACTATATCTATACTAAGCTGATTCCGTTAAGGTGTCCGTCAGAGTTTCTGTTACCATAGGACTCTGGTGATAACATAGTACTATAACTATATAGTAGTAAGTAGTATATTTTAGTATCTAGTAGTTAGTAGTATATACAGATGGATACATACATCTATGCACACGCCTAAATATTACCCAATTATCCCAAGCGCGTTATATACAGCCCAATCATATCTTACCAGAGTGTTAAGTACAGCCGCCCACATACAGGGTTTGGCGGTTGATAAGGCATTAAGATCATTGGTTACAAGATTCTGAAGAAATTTAATGGTATCTCTTCCCTCTACTCGAAGAACTGTACGATGAGATAATAGTATACGATGTGCTGTAGAATGAGAGGGGTTAATTATTAATAGCGATAGCGATAGTAATAATAATAGTAATAGTAATAGTAATAGCAATAGCAATAGCAATAGCAATAGTAATAGTAATAGCAATAGTAATAATAATAATAATAGTAACAGTAATAGTAATAGTAATAGTGATAGTAATAGTAATATTAATAATAATAGTAATAGTCATATTGATAGTAATAGTAATAGTAATAGCAATAGTAAGAGTAATAATAATAGTAACAGTAACAGTAATAGTAATAGTGATAGTAATAGTAATATTCATAATAATAGTAATAGTCATATTGATAATAATAGTAATAGTAATAGTAATAGCAACAGCAATAGTAATAGTAATAATAGTAATTATAGTAATAGTAATAGTAATAATTCTGGTAATGTTAATAGTAACAGTGCTAGTAGGCTCTGTACGTACATGTATATGCCTGAGTAATAAGTTAGTAAATTTATAACATCCACATCTCTATAGTATGAAAGCACGTTCAAAGAGAAGGTATAGGCCACTATTATATATTAAGTTTGATACATTAACATTTAAAAGCCAACCGTATTTGCAATGGAAATATAAAAGCAAGATCTTTGCATACGCCACATGCTCAAATAAATGTAGATATACACAGAGGAAACGGAGTAAACAACTTACAGTGTGCAAGTGGGTAAATATAAAAGCATTCATTATAGCATAGCGATATATCCATACAACAACAACCAGTTGAGCTCCCCAGTGAGATATTACCTGGCATAGCCACTGAGACTGAACTGAGGCTCCTTGTAGTAAAGAGAGTTTTACATGAAGCTGAAAACATACGACCTGTAAATGAGGCATGAAAAGAGTGGAATATAGGAAGATGAGGGTGAGTGAGATCGTTAAAAGTAACCCGTAGTGCCTTTCCATGTATAGGCCGAATGTATGTGAAAGAGGTATATTTCACAGCTATTATCTATGCAAGCCTACGTACATTGGTAGTTTTCTCTGTTTTCAGTCCGTACATTTTACAACTTGTTTTACATTGTATTCATAAACTAAAACTTAGTATTCAGCTAAGTTAAATAGGTTTGCCAACCCGTAAAAGGAACAAATTGAATCCACAGAATACCAACACAGACAGTGTACACCTAGTGGTAGGTCGTGTCATCAACGTAATAAAAAACACACAGATAAATCTGTGTAAAAGATTCATTTAATATTTAATATCTTTGGTTGGAGCTGGTTATCGTATAACCCTTGTTGCGTGTTGGTGTTTTTATTTTTATAAGCAGAGGGCCATTGTTTTTATAAGTTCGCTATATACTAGTTATGGTATGACGATTTTACACCTTACCAGGTACGTGAAACCTTAGTAGTGTTTCCATGGTTACAAAGTTTTTGCTAAGAGGTAGCTGGTCATTAAAAACCTTAGTTAAAATATCAAACAAGCACAATAAGAACCAACGCTGAACTATTATATCATAACTAGGATATAGGGAACATTCAAAAACAATAGCCCTTTGCTTATAAACCCTTATATGGTTAGGTGTTACGAAAAAAGACTGAGACAGCACAATTTATAATGATTATAATGATTTTCATTGGCTAAATATTTTATTTAATATGTGGTATGCGTCATCTATGTTTGGAGGCATCCTTATCTGTACATTTTTATTACTACCATTGGCTTGATTATTTAATTTATTTAAATCAAAATAAAATCAATATAAAATACCCCATTAGGTGAGAATAGGTTTATTTTATTTATTTTAAAAAATCCTCAATATTTTGAACTGTTGAGTTCTTGTATTTTTTGACTATATTTTTTTTTTGTGTATGAAAACAATAACTTTTTTCTGTTGTTGCAAGCTTGTTAACTCCAAATGAACACACAGTTCAACCGAAGTTCTAAATTCTGGTGAGAAGCGGATCATGAAATGATTGGTCTAATATTAGCTGATTGAATGGCATTCTTAATTGGGTAAATGGAATTATAATTAATAGAATGTGAGCACTTACATTAATGGGTAAATTAGTTAAAGAGCTGCCAGTCATTCATATGAGAACAAAATAGTATTAGAACATCGAGACAAGACCAAGTCATTCTAGTGGGCCTCCGGTGATCTTTTATGTATTGTATTGGCCAATAAAGATCTTTACGATATGTCCTGTTGACATTGATGAACACAGATACGATTGACACTCATGATAAACGGATGTTGCGGAAAGGATAAAAGGAACGGAAACAACTAACAATAAATATGGGTAATGACATTTCAACCATTGTAAAAATAAAACCTTTCATTTCTTATGTATATACCTTCTCTTAATGATTAGAAAATGCTTGTCTTTTATTCTATAATCAACCTATCTTTATTGTAATGTCTAGTTCTCTATTAGCACTTGAAAATAAGCGCCAGGGTACTGAGAATCTTTGTCCTACCAATAACAAATATTTTCTTCGTCACTTTTGAGTGCAACAATACTCATTATATACATGCAAAGTTAACACCTCTCACTGATTGCACCAACTGTGCTGTAAGCCCTATCGCATCTAAACAAACTAAACAGGAATCCCTCGTTCAGTAATAGCCGAATATATTTGTAATAAATATCTAGAGATAGAACCAACATGTACACCTTTTCTTATGTTACCTTCTATTACAAGTGCATCAGAGCTAAGAACTATTTTCAACGCTAGCCCAGCAAAAATACACATCTGCAAAAACTCAATCATCAATTAAAGATTACTATAGGGATACGCACCCAAACTACTATATATTACCTGATCAATTTTTTATGTAGTTATCTATTTAGATTGGGTTGCAGAAAATCATAAAATCATGCCAGCATAGAAGAGTTATTGTTTTGCTCTAGGCGTATTTTTGATATGCAGTTCTTATAAAATTATATGAAGTTTTCATTATGAGAGTATTGTCCATGAGAATCACCAAATAACTCATTATTAACCGGAAGGTTAATTGAAATATTACAATAGTGAAGAGAAGGCCAGTTTAAAATACCATTTTAAAAGGTATACTATTATTTATGAAATGCCATATAATAATCTTACCCAATCGGTAATTAGTTAATGAAGAGGTACCTTTATTACTTATTGCTAAGCATTTATTGGTATTAAATAAACTTACATAATCAATAGGCCGCAATATTGAAACTTACTACCGAAAGTCGAAACTGTGCCACAGCCATTAATTGCCATCTAATACCATCATTGTTCTTAATTCGTGATAAAGTGCTAAAAGTCTAAATCAATGAGATATTAAATGTTGCAATGAAGGGTTATTGTTGGACAAACCCCCAGCTATATATATTAACACCTTTATTTTGCCGTTCAAAATTTCAGAGTACATATCACATTCCTAATGACAATTAATGGTCATTATTTACCGATTCATTTTTTAAATTAGGTTTTAATCCCTGTTTTATCATGAATTAATAACTGTTGCACCCCAAACACACTATAAATTGATAATTATACTTAAGCAAGTCAAATATTGAGATAAATTTCTAATAATAGGGAACTTACAGTCATAAACCAAACACCTAGTGGATATGTTTTATCCATATGCCTATTGGATTCATTACTTTCAATATCAATAACCAATCTATTTCTATCATCAAAAAACAACACTATTAATTGAGGGTGAGGTGCTCTGCGCAGCAATCATCTGCGTCCACAATACCGGATGATGACGTAAACAAAGTAAACAAAAAGAGATTAAAAATAACATACCAACCAAGAGGTTGGGAAGGGGGTATACATAATATATATATAAATTAGTAGTTACGCTAGTTGTGTGATATTAAGAGTGCAGTGGTAGATAGATAGATAGATATATATATACCACAGATAAGTACCTAGTGCACTATGACCTTATAAGATGGCTAAAACTCAATACAACTCCGTTTTTATGGAGGAAACTCTTGGGTACTGTGATATTATTAATCGTGGGCCCCTAGACGGATATTCCAGGTATTACTTCACTTTGTTTGTATGATTCTATTTGTGTTCTTTAGAAGTTGTTAGTATTGTAAGTGAGGTTATAGAGTCTATTTTGACTTATTCTTTATAGCGTATACTTTTGCACATGTTTCTTAAAACGGTAAGCTATATTTACAGGTGGCTTTTTCTACCTTTGTTATTACTTGTATTTTTGTTTTTCATTTCTTTTAAACTTGTGTTTTTTTCAACAAATTATGAAAGATGATATTCATTTCTCTTTCTCTTTCTTGTACACATTATCTCACCCCGTATTTTAACTTTACAGAAAGGATGCTGTGCAATGGACGAAAAATCGTATGCAAGCTTGTCGGTCCCTGGCAGACACTGTAATAGAAGCAAACACCAAGTGAGTGGCTGGCTAGAGGTGATATGCACGATGGGCTATAATACTATTAATATTATTCGTCCTCTCTCAAGTGTAGATACACGTTTAAATGGTTTTATAGAGTTAAGCGTTATGAATTTCTGCGTGGTTATACATGTTTTGTACGTATAACTGTTGTTATTGGGAATAGGAAAGCAATTAGAGGTCAATACCCTTGTCTATTTTCTACACATCCTTTTACATATATGAAATATTACACTTTTTCCCCAACTGCGGACCATATATTAACATTATTTGTCAGCAATATAGCATTGCACTACAGATATTAGCATAGCTTTCCTTTGAATGAAGATATACCTCATATACTATATATGTATGATTCCCGTCTTGTATAACAAGTAATTTTATATATTGCCGTGCTAGCTTATTATAGGGTTATGTTCTATTCAACTCTTTCTATCTTTATATTCTTTTAATACACATGGCATTGCATTTTATTGTTGTTAATCCAAGCAACGAAAATGTTATCTACATCTAAATATTGTTAGAGCAAGAAGTAATCAGCAGGTATATATAAATTTCTTATAATATTTTAAATGTAGAGTGATTTTAAACACAACCTCCTAACCTGCCCTATGGCGCAGTGGCTTGTCCGAAGCTCGGGTCCTATTGATACAGGCGGTAGAGGGGTTACTACAAGCGGTCAATGATAATGACAGTGATATACGACTAGTAGCCGACGAGTGTCTCAACCGGGTTATTAATGTAGGCATATCCAGGCATTTGATGGCTTAGAGGGCATTGCCCAACATGTGTTTGTTACCATGGTTCTTTTTATATCTATACATATACACTGCTCTAACTACTTACAGTATTAGACCACTAGAGCCCAACAAATAGCACCAAACTAAACATTATTACTGAAAATGTTTTTTATTCTAACCACATGACTTATCTCCTCCATCCATTCTCTCTATTCTCCTCTATTTAATCTCAATTACACTTCTTCTCTATGTCACTACCTGATTTCTTATTGTATGTTTTACAGCAGGATGGACTACATCCATAACCATAACATGTTGTGGTACGAGGCATCAAAATCTGCATTAGTATTCATTTCTATGTGCCATACTAACCTACCCTCTCGTATCCACAGGGCTACATGACCAACTACGTGTATTCTCTACAAGTAGAGCTCTACAAAGAGATCAAGAAGGTATGATGGCATTATCAGCGTTATTCCTTCTTATCTCTTCATAGCTAACACCTAGACATACACATACACTTACTCCCTCTCTCTCTTCATCCCCCATCCCCCATCACTCTATCTCTTTATATACCGATGTAACTAACCTCTCCCCGACTTGTCTCCGCGCTATCTCTCGCTTCAGGTCAGGCCTCCCTCCCGATCACTCCGCACAGCATTGACTAAATTCGGAGAGTTAGCGCCTCTCACACGGGCTATTAAGGGACCCACTTTTGAGAAATATCTCATTCCCGCACTGGTTAATATAATGAGGAGGGATGACGATGATCTTATACAGGTAAATGTGTGCTGTCTATGTTTACTACATGATAGTATGTATGTATGTATGTATGTATGTATGTATGCATGTATGTATGTATGTATGTATGTATGTATGTATGTATGTATATATGTATTTATTTATGTATGTATATATGTATGTATGTATATATGTATGTATTCTTGCATGCATGTGTATATGTATATTTGTTTGTTTGTTTGTATGTTTCTATGTATGTATGTATGTATGTATGTATGTATGTATGTATGTATGTATGCATGTATATATGTATATATATATGTATGTATGTATGTATGTATGTATGTATGTATATATGTATATATGTATGTATGTATGTGCGTATTATAGCCTGTTCTGTATGTTCATGAGCCTACCCCCTTACCCTTTATCGCCACCCTTTCCCTTTCCCTGCAGGAGACCATGGGGCGTATAATAGATCCTATCCTCTGTACGTTTGGGCCTTTTACCACTCTGGAGAACGCCAATTTGTTATTGCAGGCAACCATGGAAAATATTCAAAGTCCCTCAGCAGTGGTGCGGCGGAGTGGCAGTGCCGTAGCAGGTGAGGTGTAGGGCTGTACATTAGCCTGGAGTACTGGCTAGATACTGTCTTAAACCTAGTACTGTACCAGAGTTGGCTGGTTGGCCTTCTAGTAAAGCATATAGATGATAAATTTTTACCAATTGAGAATTAAAAGACATATTACAAATTTGATGACTGAAGATTTTAATAGCAAATAGTCACAGTAAACAGTCACATTATGATTGTTTTGGGATTTTATTATATACGTATTAATGGTGAGATACCAGTAGGCAAAGTTCCAAATGGTTTGATGTATGTATATAGCAATACATCAGTGCTTCCTTTGCGGTTCTATTATTATTCCTTATCTATATAAGATCCTTCTTTCCCTTTCATGACCCTCTATGCCTATATGCCCTATGTACATATATACATGAAGATATACTCACAGGTATCTAATGAGATACTGTTTTTAAGGTGTCATATTCTAAAATATAATTTCATGATCCACATGCTATTGGTCAATAGCTGCTGTCTGCCACTATTTAAGGAATCCGGAGATGTTTGTACCGCCCTTTATTCAAGGTATTTTGTTTTATTTTTATAATATTTTTATATTTAAAATACGAAATACGTGTCTTTGATATTTTAATTATTTGTTATTATTCTATACATGCTAATCTGTTATGTGCCTCCCATGCGGCTATATATTTATACATCCTTCCATATACATACCATATACAGACATTGCTTTATCTGTTGTAGTAACTCCACAGTCAGCATGCCAGGCGCATAAAACACACACACACACAACATTTTATCCCTCTTCCACATGACGTAACCCTTACCACTCCTTGTCTTCAAGGAATCTATTTTAAGGAATATCTTATTGCCTATTGGTCACTTAATTAAAATAGGCGAATCTGTGGTAATCATTAAAGCATTAAAGAAGCACTTTCATAAGCCTTCTTATTTACTACCATCATAACAAATGATAGTTATATTAGTTGGTATAGCTTGTAGTTCTGTGCCATGCACAGTTTATTGTCAGGTTATTTGTACTGTCATAGAACAACCATACGTCAGCCATTATATACAAGGTGCTTGCTATTATTATTATTGTCAACTACTAACAGATTACTGTTTTATTTGGGTATCTCAATTATTACAGAGCTAATCAAAATTCTTCATACCTGTTTTGAGGCGGGAATCCATTGTGATACCAATATTGTGCTAGGCGTACTTGATGTAGCTGCCTTCCCCCTCTCCTTCCCCCTTTCCTTCCTACGCTCTCTCTATACACCTTCGCCTCTCATCTCTAGCTTCTTTCTCTTACTATTTTACAATCTACCTATTTTTCTTTTCTTTTTTTTTTTAATAGTTTTGAATTTTAATTGTAGTTTTTTTTCTTTGACCTGTATATATATATACACACATACACACACATACACACAGATACACATACATATATAGTTATATATAATATAGCCTATACAGGTGCAGGTGAAAACTATGCAATATATACAATTGCAGCATTCCCCCCACTAACCTCTCCCTAATACACTTGTGCAGAGCATATCTAGGATTATAGACATGATTTCCAGTCGTCCTGACGCCAAAGTCCTTGAGTTCGGTTGTAGCATTCGTGCCAAGGTATGGGATAACAAAGCCTCTTAATAGATGTATGATAGTATAATAGTATAATAGTATAGTAAGATAGCAAGACAATAGGATAGTAATATATTAGTATGATAGTATGATAGTATAACAGTATAATAAGAGAGTAAGAGAATAAGATAATAATATATTAGTATGATAGTATGATAGTATAATAGTATAATAGTATAATAAGAGAGTAAGAGGATAGGATAATAATATATTAGGATGGTAATACGATAGTATAATAGTATAGTAGTATAATAGTATAATAGTATAATAGTATAATAGTATAATAGTATAATAGTATAATAGTATAGT
>NAOQ01000205.1:41552-52185 GCA_002751075.1 Ichthyophonus hoferi | reverse complement strand
ACGTCTATATTTTCACACACACACACACACACACACACACACATATATATATATATATATATAGGTATATATGTATAGATAGGTATATATGGATATAGGCAGATAAGGCTATAGATATATAGGTATATAAGTAGATAGGTATTTACCCTATATCAGAGATCACATACACAATAAGCCACCCATCTATCTATTTCACTCAATAATAAGGTATACATATACATATATAGAGCGAGTGATATCCATACCTACATCAGACCGCTGTATAGTTACAAGGCCACTATAGTGTATGTAAATCCTCTGGTCCTGTCTTACTAGAGAGGCCGGTTATCATATAGGCACTAAACATTAGGCTTATAGGGACATGTTACTATGTGCAATGTCAACGTCTGTCTGCCCTGTAGTTCCTTATACGTATTAATATTCTCTAGCGCCTCCTTCTACCATTTCTAGTCTCACACCTACTTATCCAATCATACCTACACACAAAGTATATATCTCTACCTCTTTACTGGCCCATACCGCTACACCAACCAATACCTTCCTTCATAATAGGGCCCCATCACTGTGCCCCAAGGCCTCCAGAATCTCGCCCTGCAATTGGTTCTTCAGTGTCTAGGTGACAATGATGGACGAATTAGGGCTGGGGCCAGTCGTTGTCTCTCTCGGCTATGTGGTACTATGTTGAACCCAGTGGACCGTAACTATACCTCGCCGATTGCCGTACTTGGCCAATGGTAAGCTGTTAATCAGTCTATATATGTTATACTATGGAATAGTATAAAAGGTCTTTTGTTTCAAATCCACTTAGACACCGTATTATGTTTTTTTTTATCGTTAACTAAAACATTCTACGTCAACTTTATCCAAACATATTTAGTAATTAACTGTTCAAGGGTTAGAATTTATATAATAGTTAATAATGTATGATATATAATTAATTAATTATGTTATTTTTTTGAAGGTATTAAAGAGGAATAGCAGAGTACCTGTCATATCATTACTATGTACTTTTATGTATTGTATGTATACTATAATATAAAATAATATAGTATGATAAGATATAGTATAACCTGGTATTATATATATGTGTCCAAAGTCTTATTTGGTTATGTGGATAAAGGTATGCTTAATTGATCCGATCGGTTTATAGGGTTGGGTTGTTAGATTATTTAGAACTCAATAGATGTCTATATGTAAATATAGACGGGGGTATGAGGGCAAAAGAGGAGGGCGAAAGCCTATAGCAACACCAATATAGGTATATAGGTGTATAGGTATATGGGTATATAAGTATATGGGTATATAGGCTACATAGGTAGATAGGGTTGATAGACAAGAATACTCTAGGCGACCAGAAGGAGATTATACCGTTTACCCCATATAAGGAGGGTTTATATTTTTAACCAATTGTAGGGTGCAATTGCAGCTTTCACAAGTTACAAAAAAGGGATTATAACTTTAACCAATGACAGGTTGGTATTATGTTTAAAATTTATAACAACTAATCTGTACCCTTGGTTATACAGGAGCATGATACAGTCTATCACGGGGACCATAGGCACTGAGAGGGTGCTTAATGACTTCTATATCCAAGGAGATATACCCTTTGACGAAACCCCCTCTCCTTTATTGGACCAGGCATCCAGCAGTACTATGGTGATAGGTAGGTGGTGATTCACTTTATAGTAACTATGGTAACTATGGTAACTACGGTAACTATGGATATGTAGGCCTATATATTAATAATCCCCTTGTTACCATAGTAATAATTAGTAGTAATTAGTGTGATTATAGTTATAATCATGTACACTCTATGGGGTATGGGGTATATTGCCCGTGGTCGTTTACACTGCCACCTTGCTACCATAGTAGTAATTAGTAGCAATTAGTAGTAATTAGTAGTAATTGGTGTGTTAATAACATTACTTTTTTACCTTTCCTGACACGTTTTACTAGCATATTTTTTTCCGTTTCTCCTTGACGTTTATTTATTTATTTATAAAATCTTTTGGCTATAGACCTAATTATAAATTATATAATATAATCAATTGGGTATTTGGTCTGTATCAATCCAAGTTAAATATCCAATGAGTGAACGATACAGTAAAGTTAATTCATACATCCGATTGAATATGCTTCCAGATATACATGATATTAATTTTCCAAGTATTTATTTATCTATGGTTTTTTATTTTGAAATTATAATTTATTTCCGTTATCATGGCTAGTATTTACTTGATATGTAATACACATATATACAAAAGTCTGCTATGTGAAATAATTTTACCAACATCAACTCTTCATTAGGGTTTAAAGCACATTTTCAAGTGCATATATATCGTTCCCTCTTCTACCCTCCCCTCCGCTGTCCTTCCCCCACTGAACATACTAACTTAACCCTACCCATCATGCTTACACCAGCCAATGTGACAAGAGTGGTTGGCTTGTTGGTGGCCAAACTACAGGGAACATTAACACACGGCCCGCAACATGCTGGCACTGTACCATTTACACATGTCTCGCGTACCTCGTGTATCATTGGTTGTTATTCTGCCTTGGCCGAGATCTGTCAGGTGTATGGTGACTACACTAACCTAGACCAGGCTGGCTGCACCAACCAATCCTTAAAGGGCGCCCTTCATACAAGCCACAGGTATTGGATTGTATTAATTGTATTAAAATACAAAGTTCACATACTTATTATTAATTATCTTTAGAGTGATTATTATTATATGTTATTAATTGTTATTATTTTCACTTATTTTCACTACTTAAGTTGCTTTCCATATATTTGTAAAACATTTTCCATGTACCTATTAGCCCTACTTGGACCAAACCACGCGTTAGATTGGAGCAGGTAAGTTTATGATAAGTTGATTGGGTTATTAAATAATAATACTTTATATAACAATAGAAGATTTTATAATAGTAGTGGATTATATAATAATAAAAGGATATTAAGATATATCAATGTATTTAATGATAACATTATGTTAGCACTAACAAGCGTTTCTATATTATAATTGGTTTTAGGTAAAGGTTACAGAGAAGTGATAAATACATGTAAGTACAGAACCATACTTATGACGATCATATATATATCTTATCACACTATCTAGGTCTCTGATTGGCTGTATGCCAGATGTGTTGCTACCCACCCTGGATCTATTAAGCACGGAGATGTGTGCAGATCTCACGGCGCACTCCATCATACTACCTGTCCTAGCCGATATGTGCCAAGGTAGTACTATGAATATAAATAGTATATAGCCCTGTATGCCAATAGCTAGGCTAGCCTGTGCATGGTGGCATCGATGATAGGGCTTATAAAGCGGCCAGAAGGAGAGGAGAGCGTGTTAAATTATACCAATATAGTCCAGTATAAGAGCCCACTAGCATGATTCCCTATGTTTATTTATGTAAAGTGATAATAGTAATACTAATAATAATAATATTACTATTACTATCGCTATTATTATTTATTATTTATTATGATTATTATTATTATTGTCAATTATGATTATATGACGATGATGATGATTATATGAAAGGACTTAGTTCATGTCATTGTTATTATTTATATACAGGTTAGCCGGACCAGCACTACAATTTACATTTCATGTTTATAGTCTGTCTATTGCAACGGTTGTTAAGGGATGGATGCAGTTAAAGTATTAATGTAGCCACTCCCCTCCCCTCTATAAAGATATGGGGTCTGCAGAAAATAGCACCTATGCTGTCATGGCCCTAAAACATCTCCTATATGTTGTTAACATATGTGTACATGTATACACCCATGTTGTTCCAATGCAACGCAAAGACCCCTCCTCCAAGCCAACAGAGGGCAGTAATGATACACTGTACAGTAAGTAGGCCTGGTGCTTATGACTGGTTGTGCCCGGTGTATATACAATTATTCAATTATCCACCATATATATTACTATGTATGACTATGTATTACTATATTACTATATATTTCTGTATATTACTATCTACATATTACTATATACATATTTAGGTCACATACGTGGTTCCTCCCTTCCATCCCTTCTAACCCTCTTACATAATTTGTCATGCTAACGTTATTTTTTCTCTTTTGTATCTTCATTTGGTTTGCTATAAGTTTACCCTAGTCAATTTTATATTTCTATTTGGGACCTTTCATAGGTGTATCTAAATGCTATCTTTGTTTTATTTATTAGACTATTACTATGCTATTTACTATACACATACCTTACTTGTACGCCAAGTATTTTAACTAACAACTGCGCTACTCTATTTACTTTACAGATATGACTAATTTCAGTGGTCAGCCGGCCTACATGGAGTTATATAGACAGTTGGTGAGAACACAGACTAGTGCTACCTTGAAACTGAGCATTCAGTCACCTGATAAGTTCCAGATCATGATTAACAATAGCCTACTAGCCCTCTCTCAGTTAATAGAAGCCATGGGGTCTAGGGTAAGCCAATAAATACCCTCTATACTCCTAGTATATACTATATAACATGGGTAGACCTGGGCTTGTAGTTGGACCGTCAATGCCATTATCAAAGCATGCATATATATATATATAAGAGATCTATATAGGTACTGATAGGTATGTGTATATGTATTACGGCTAACCCCCACCTACCATTGAGCAATGACTAATTATCTGTGCTAAAGGGTGTTCAATCACCTTAATGAAGCATTGATAGCATTCAGGCGCCACGATATACCGCTACTACTCATATTGCATGAAATGGACCGCACTGCTATGTAGGGACACTTCCTAACAACCTCTCCTACCCTTCCTTCCTAACAACCACTCCCTCCCTCCCTTCCTAACAACCAATCCCTTTTTCCCTTTCTATACGCAGATCAGGCCCTACAGTGACGAGCTATTTCTCTTCTTAAAAATTCTCCTTCCTAAAGCCACTTTACCTGTCCTCACATGTATTGACCAATTGGCTGTGGCCTTATTCATTGAGAGGAAATCCCCGGGCAGCAATTTCCCAGGTATGTAAATATATCTCGTATATGTCAATATATATTACATGGTTGTAAATATATCTTCTCTTCATCACCTACCTTTGCTTTACGTCTTCCACATTTCTACAACAAAAAGGTTATGACAATTAACCAATGAATACTATATATTAGATTTTTATATAGTTTTATTTAATCTGGGCATATTTATTGATTGTTTCTTATTCAGATGGGAATTACTGGTTAGTCAATAGCACGTATTATGTAGTTTACCATAAAGAGACAGTTGTTCTGGGTAATGATTGGACATGACTTTAGATATTAGAGTGGGCAGGAAGAGGCAAATATGTAGAATAACCTATTATATAAGGTAGGATAGATAGATTATATTTGATTAAATTAGATTGGATTAGATTGGATTAGATTGGATTAGATTAGATAGATAGATAGCTAGATAGATACGCAATACTAGTATGGTCCATAAATATACTAAAGGTTCTTCCATCTACCATGTATACTGTTGGAGAAGCAATAGGGGATATAACCAAGATGGCACTGAAATGTAATTTATATATATAGTAAAACAGGCGGGCCTTGAGAGAAAGAGAGACTAATTGTACTATATGCAAATACATGCCATAATATATATATAAGAATATTAATAGATATAGATATGTATATATATATAGAAGTTGTTATGCATATTAGACCTATGGAGATGATATATTGTGTCTCTAATCATCTCATGTCGGGCCAGAACCAGTAAAAACCGAGCTAAAGTACAGCGGGATGTTCAGCCAGTGGTATGAGGAACCAGTGGATAGGCTACACGCCCTGTGGACAACTACCATTGGTGATACTGAAATGACGTAGGTGCAATTGGGCCTGCAATGACGTGGTACTTTATATGTGTAGCATAACCAATTTCTTCTTTGTATCTATGCTTTCTGTTTATGTCGGTGATCTGATTGGCCTCTATATGCACGTGTTGTTATATAAATTTGCCCTTCTTATTGGTTAGAAGATGATTTGTTTGCGATATTAGGCCGCTATCATTCTGTACCTATATATATAAATAGTATTATACTAAGGTTTTATTACAGTTCCCTTTCTATGTAGTACAAAGGGGTGATTTTGATTCTATTATTGTTGATCTCATGCATATGATATGGAGGCATTAATGGCAATATTTGATGAATTCAGCATATTTATGTATGTATATATATGTATGTATATATGTATGTTTTCAAAGGACTCTTAAAACCATTATCCTGCCCCCGACAAGGCTTTCTGTTCCTATCTAACCAGCCCCCTCTGTGCTGTTGTCACTAGATGCAATGGGTCAACATTAAATAAGAGATCCAGTACTGTCAAGGAATACGTTGCTCAGGCTATGGTGAGCGACTCTGTGTTTGTTTCTTGTTTAATTGTTATGGAGCTTTTTCATCAGTATATTAAAAATTGTTTGAGTTTACATAGAGGGTTGTAAATTACTAGTAAATGTTTAGAGGTTATTCATGATTGGTTTACTAGTAATTTAGTTTATAGTCCATATGATGTTACAAGGAGCATTAAGGTGATGGAGGTGGATCTAATCGTAGATAGAGGCCATAAATATATATATAGATATAATTGTAGATAGGGCTCATAGATACATACATATACATATTGTATAATAATATAATACTATATTACGTAGTAATGTAACAATTACTTTTAACTATAAATATGCAAATGCTCCAAACATTGTTACTATATAGCTATCATGGGCTGTATATGTGATGGCAGATGGTAGTACTTTCTATAACATGGCATAACATGATATAGCATGATATAGCATGATTGCATTAAGAATATTTATTCATTGAGAGATCCTATAGTTTAATCCAATTTTCAAACACACACACGCATATATATATATAGTTCGCACTTGGTATAGGAAATAAAATTATAATATAGTACAATTCAAATGCGTACGTGGTTATATTCTACAATACCATCTGTGATATGTAACCTGCATATCCTCTCCCATCTAGTCCGACCAATCAAAATATAAGAGACATGACCATGATAAGGCCGATAAACGACACTTATTAACGTAATACTATTACTACCTATGTTATTACTATGCTATTACTATATATGTTATTACTATCCATGTTATTACTATCTATGTTATTACTATCTATGCTATTATTCTCCCATATTCTCTATCCTATTATAATTTATTTTTACTATCTAGTGGCCCTTTGGTTTTTACTGTTCTTATATTCACGTCTGTTAAGTTGCCTTTTCTTAGTCCAATCATCTATCTAGTTTATTTTACACTTGTAACATACACACAACCACAACTTCCAAATCTATCATTTATTTTATTTTCAACTTTATGAATCTATTATCTTTTAATCTTTTAGTCTATTTATTCTATTGGATGTCTATGTATCACTTACTAACCTGCGGGAGGGTGAAGTAAATTTGAGCCCCTCATGATAGTTTTAATGAACCAGTACTGCAATACAGGGAATATTGACCTGCAAAAGGTAATATTCGCCAGTATATTATTATTATATATAGTATAGTGTAGTGTATATAGTATAGTTTATTATGATATTCATAAGTCCTCAACCCAATTCTCTCTCTCCTTCCATATTTCCAACCATCACTCTTGTTTATGTTATTATACCTTGTTCTTTTTGTGTTTTTATGATTTTTATTGGTGTATTTCTATTGGTTGTATTTAAGGACTTTACGTTATCTCTATCTATTTATTTACTATCTATCTGTAGATGATAGGCTATGGCGATTGGTGGGCGGATGGTACATGGTAGTGGATATATATTGCCTAATATGGTGCGTAGTATACAAGGGTTTGGTTAGTGGGTCCATGTCGTTGTAGATAGCCAATCAGAAATATATTGCCAAATTAGGCGACAACCATTGACAGGTGACACGACAGGGTGTACTAATGCTATTGGCCCGCATTATTAACTTTGGCATCACCTATGCTAATCTGGATCCGAATAATCTGTTTGTTGGATTCCTGAATAAGGTTAATGTGGTTGCCTCATTGGCTGTTTATTTTTAATTCTATTTTTAATTTTAATTTTAATTTTAATTTTAATATTATTTTGACTGTATTGTTTTAGTTGTTGATTACAAGAAAGACGCTGCAGTGGAATAGTAACATACATTATAATAGATAAAATTAAATGTCCAATCAGGCCTTGATATAATACACGTCATCTTTAACCATAACTCTTCTCTTTAACTATTTCAAAAGGATCAACAATTTGCTTTTGCATACTCACCGTTTTTTTATTGGTATGTTTTATATAATATATATACTTATCTATTTTTAGAACCGGTTCTAGTCCATACTATGATGCTATTCCTTTATTATTAGTGTATCACAACAGCATTCACTGTGCTCTATATGAATGCCTATGTACTATGTACTATATACTAATATATACTACTGTATACTATATAATAATATATAATGCTTTATACTTTATACTATATACTACTATATACTACTTTATACTATATACTACTATATACTACTTTATACTATATACTATATACTATATACTATATGCTACTGTATACTATCTACTATATACTAATATATACTACTGTATACTATATACTATATACTATATACTATATACTACTCGTATCGTAGCCCTCATCCTGTGACCTTGTACCCCTGTGTTTAGCGATGCATGTACATATTCCCACCTACCCTTACTTACCCTACATACCCTTCCCAGCAACTGGAGTTTATATGCAATACCCAACCTACTAGGGGCACCCATGTAGTGGGTGCTATGTTCCAGTTAATTGTCCTACTGGCCAAGGTATACTGTTGTTTACCTCTTAACCTCTTATTCAATCATTCATAGCCATGTCACGCACCTCTATTATATTTCTTATTTCTGTTTACACGGTGTAGGCCTAGGCTTATTTAATAGAAAAATTTATTCCGGTACAGTTAGTGGTCTCAGAGAGCCAATTAATACTAATTGTTAATATTATACATTATTGAACTGTGTGGCTTCAGTGAATTTATACGAATATTTTGACACTGAAGTTATCCTTATAGTTTACTGGCTACATATCATGTTACCAGGTCTATTTTATATTCGCATGATCATTTAGTTTAATGAGAATAGGCGAATCACTATGGGTTGGTGCTCCTATATGACCAGCGTGCAATGCATTGAATGGTTCTTGCATGACGTCAGTAATAGTCTCCCTCCTTACTGATCGATATGTGGTTAACGTTAACCTATCAACTGACGCGTTTATTTATTAAGATTCCTGGGCTGAGTGACATAGCACGCAAGGTTGCCTCTAAGGTAAGTTAATTAATTAGTTAATTAATGGTGACGATGTGCGAGAGGGTCCTATGATAGACTCTATGTAAGCTAGGAGAAGGTTGGCATATACTACTACGAAAGGATATTTAAAGTAGACTAAACGGGTGTATGTCTCTACATACATACGTCACTACAGTTGAGATCAACATATAGTTCTGAGTAATAAGCTGTATAGTATAATATAGTATAGTATAATACAATAATATATAAGATAATATAACATAATAGAATATAATATAGTATAATATAGCATAGCATAGTAGAATGCAATACAATATAGTAAATACAAGTATACATATACATATACATACACATTACATTTATACCCTCTGGTTATTACTATATATAAGGCGAGCCTTGGCCAGCCTGTGCCTACCCCTGCGCTAATGTGTTGTGTTCAGGGCCGAGTGCTGGTGATGACGCCGTCCTTGGATGTCCTGATTGGCGTGGTAGACAACATGGCCAGTGAGGCGGCTGAGGCCCCAACCTGGACTGCGAGGTAGGGCTTGTATGCCTTGACTACTTAGGTTTACTGGTTTACTTAGTGTGTTTTAATTATTTTATTGTTATGTCATTAGCTTTGGCTTTACCCTGTTTCTCTCCTTTCTTCACCCATTAACCATTAATATTAATATCTCTCACCCATTTTGTTTCGCTACTCATCTGACCTGGGTTAACCGCCGTGGTTATAGACCGATGACGTATTGCGATAATGATACTGAGGGGAAAGAAGGGGAGGAGGAGAGGGAGGGGGGGTGCACTGTGTGAGTGTAACATGTATTAGAATGCTAACATACCCTTGATATCGAACTATGGTGTAGAATCCATCTGGATAAGTGCACCATTGCTGCCTTGGACGCTATAGTATTCGATGTGCTCCTCAGGGTTCAGACACTACCTGATGACCACCAGGATATGGTATGGTGAATAGCATATGCTATAGGATATGTTATGATATGATATGATGCGATATGATATGATATGGTATGATATGATAGGATATGATATGGTATGATATGGTATGATATGGTATATGATAGGATAGGATAGGATATGATATGGTATGGTATGGTATGGTATGGTATATGATATGATATGGTATATGATATGATATGATATGATATGATAGGATAGCATGAGTTATCTGATATAACATAATCTATCATTTGACAGGGTCTTCTCCTTTCATCTGTTTTGTCATTCTATATATAATGCTTTTAATGGTTGTATGCACGTGATCTGTTTTATTGTATAGTGTACCAGGTGGCTCTAGGAGCCA
>NAOQ01000205.1:3784-34167 GCA_002751075.1 Ichthyophonus hoferi | reverse complement strand
ACATACATACATACATACATACATACATACATATATATATATATATATATATATACTACTTACGTGGTATTTGGTCAGTATTATTACATCTATCTAAATTTACGGCCTGTATCCCTGGCGTCTCAATATGTTAAATATAATAGTATCTATACTTGCTTATGTACGTATATAGTATTTATCGGGCCTATCTAACCCCCCAGTATTGTACTCCCTAGGGCCCAGCATAACGGCTTATCTGTTGATGAAGGCGGGTCTCTGGCTGAAGGTAGGTTGGACTTAGTACTTTATTATACTATTGCCTATGAGAGTGCCCTCATAATCTAGGGCTGTGACTATACGTTGTTTTGGGCTGAAGTAGTTTTCGCTAGTATTAGAGGTGTAGAGCTATATTATAAACCAGTATTAGATATGTAGACCTACGTTAATAACTACAATGCCTGGAAGGAGAACGGGGCGAAAGAATTGTTGAATGTAATATTTTAATTAGTGGAATTCTGCTAATTATTATGAATGAATGAGTGGTTTATACATATATATCTTGACATTGATTGGTATACTAATGCATTAACTATGACCCGTCCCCTCCCTATAGAAGCAGACCTCAGTACTTTCCCTGATGATCTGCAGTATAGTGCCTTACTATTAACCTTAGTGTCTCGCTATCCATCATGCTTTGTGCTAGAAGACACTGTCAGAGTGTTGGTGTGTACTACATACACTTTACAGAGGTACGTTACAGCACATACCTGTCCCACCTACCTACCAATCTGTCTTGTGGTTGCTCACACTTTAAATATTTTTAGTACTTCCATTGCTTCTCATGTTTAAATTTACATTTTATTAACTCATAATAAACACATATTCTGCTCTATTTTGACCTACTTGTGTTTCCGTAAACACGTGTTTTTGCTCAAATAGGAATGAATGTACACGCACCAGTCATATTCTTATATGCTTACTTATTATTCCTATTGGTTGATCTTATAAAACACATGGATGATAACATAAAGTAATCAGGCTCTAATTGAATACAACCTAGACTTAAAGTACCACTTAGTAACTATATTATATGTTATTGATTGATATCCCTTATAGAGGAAGTGAGCCTGGGGCATGGTGGGAGATGATTACCAGGGCTGTCTTTGCACTGTTCTTAGTGTGGTTTCCACTCTCTAAGCATATTATCCAGCTTTATTCTCCTGCTAACCTATGGAATAGTACGACTATAGGTAATGTATATTGAGTTTTAACACGTACTTATGATTGATATGTGGTTTTGATTGCTGCAATGGATAATGGATAGAATATAATCATAGCAGTAGGTATCTTTTAGTGTAGTTCGGTTTCAATGGTTATTAGTTATTATAAATAAACACAATAAAATCGGTGTACGTTCTACACAAGGCTAACCAGTTCCTACTTACATGCCCTGTAAATCTCTCTCTCTATTATTATTACTACTATTACTATTATTATTACTACCATTACTACCTTCTATATATATATATATATATATATATTATTTGACTGGCCTACCTGGTTCTCTACTGAACATATCGTGCCTTACAGACGAGCCCATCGCTGAAGGCCCTATGGTAGCCCAGCATACAGTCAACCATCGTATGCTAGCTGCTATGCTATCCTACTTTAGGTGGGGGGCATTTATGTTTTACCTTGGAGTATCTATGCTGTATATGCTGTCTGTTTTAATGTGATACTAGTGATACTATACATTTGATTTTAAATATGCTATGTCTCGTCTAATTGGACGAACTCCTATGGCCCAGCAGGTCCTTGCCCATGTGAATTATAAATAAAATATAATTCTTTATTGAGGCTATATATCTATATAGCCAGTTGTGATCAGTGTGCATAGTTATTGGCGCCCTTATTATACACATAGAGTTTTATCCCATTACCAGACGATATATATATATATATATATATATAATATTATAATTGCAGTATACATTAGTAATGTGATAGACATACCAAGTGTGATATATAACTAAGCAAGCTCTTCCCTTCCTACGCTAGGGAGGCCCTAGTACACAACCGTAAAGATGTGACCGGATACCTGTTTGGACCCATGCGAGATGTAGTCGTAAGGCTGTGCAGTCTAGACTCTGGTAACATTAATTCCCACATGCTGTGTGTTTTCCGCGGCGATGGCTATAACTGTATAGGTACCCAGTCCTACCCTTACCCTGTTGCATAGGGCATTATTCTATACCATGCCACGCTTATCCTATACTAGGTCTGACCTCGACCTATTGTATATGGGGTCATTCTATCCCTCCTGCATTATTTATAGCATTTTTTAAATATAGGTATATGTTGTTTAGGTTTGGGTGGTGACATCGAATGTATAGGATGTAGTACTAAATATATAATGGAAGTACATGGGACGTTAGTGTACTAGTGGGTAGGCCTAGGTAAAGGCAGCATTCCTATAGAGATATCTGTAAAGGCAGCATTCCTCTGCATATATCTATAAAGAGTGCATTGTTATACATACATATATAAAGGCAGGGGGGGTATAGGGTATAGGTGTATAACATGGTTTGTATAAATATCACTAAGTGGCAGTGGCCGCTTGCAGGGCAGTATAAGGAAACCATATTGTTACAGGCTGAGGAATGTACTGACCCCGACATGATAGCCTACGTGTTACCAGTGAGTACTAGTCCTAGACCTCCAATGTACACTATAGGTTATAGAGAGATAGAGAGGAATGAGTCAATATTTCTGAGAGGGTGTCACACCTTTTCCATTACATTTTTATTATACATGTATTCTGTTTATTTCTTTTTTTTTCTTTTTTTTTTTTTGACCAAACCATCATGTGATCTGTTGTACTTTATCATCAAGGGGCACGCGCTGTGTTTGTAAGTGGATTAGTTTCTGGTGATAAATATAGTTGTCCAGTTATGTTGTTTGTTGTTCTATAGTTATTTTAAATAACCACTAGTATTCCATTCTGATGACCTCCCCTTTACAGACTGTTCATCTATTGGGTACGGCTACACTAGACTCGTTCAATCACACATGGGCAGTTTTAATGGAGGTCTTGGATAGGGCTATAGAAGGTATTAGTCTTTAATCATTGGTGGGTTGATGGGTATTGTACGGGTGGACCTGTAGGCGACAGGGAATATAATATGTGACAGGGTTTTAGTGTTTGATTGGTCTGATGTCATGAATCAGTAGGAGAGAGTTGGGGAATGTATTTGTGTCGAGAGGATTTTGTACCAATTATATTGGTGGGATTATATTATCTGCTGTGTGGAGTATATACGAATGTATGCTAAAGCAAAGTCTATATATGGTAATAGATAGAGGCAGGCCTAGTATATATAATTAATCACTTACAATTACTTGACTGTATATGATTGGTGGTTAGAATACTTAAAACACAATTAATTATTTTAATAACATATATATGCTTTCATTGGTCAGGAACTGAAGACAGCTTTCACCTAACTTGCCTGGCTATTCGAGGTCTGGTACGCTTATTGGTAAGTATATTTTAAGGCAGTTTAAAATATTTTTAATATAAAACACATGTAATTTGTGCAATTAATATTACTAGGAGACTCTTACATAAAGGTGCCCACTATATGGTACATTTATTGATGTAATTAATCAATTTTAATGATTTATATTTCATACAGTATCTTTCACTGGTAGTTATTAATAGATAATGCCACAACACTTGTACTGTATGGAATACCTACAACCTATGGAGCTAGTACGTTCCTTTATGTATAGTGGTAATAGTAATTAGTAGTAATTAGTAGTAATGACCACAGGCCTACTATACTTTTTTAATAATAAACACAGGTAAGCATGTATTAATACTCATATTAAAGGACCTATGTGGCATCCATCCCCTTGTTCCATCGGCTCTCTTAATTAATACTCGTGCTAACTAACATTGTATACTTGACATATAAACAACCATCTTTTGGACCCTAACCATACCTAGCTATTTTGCAATATATTTCTTACCCTGCCCTATGTTGTACCCTTCTAAACCTTTCTCTGTAGCAAGAGCACAGTGTTTATCAGGCCCAATGGACCACTCTCCTTCGTCCCGAATTAGAGGTTTGTCTGACTTTCTTGTGCTTTGATTGGCCCATCGTTCCTCTTTAATTAGAACAATACGCTAGCTGTATCAAAAAAACAATAGGGGACTTTATATTCATAATTTAATAAAATCTAGTTATTGGGTATTGTTGACTTAGTGTATAGATATTAGCTGACTTTAGTCTAAGCGCGTCCTCGCATTAAAGCAGTATAGCAGAGTACACTATTATTTACTATATAAAATATACTATATACTATATCCTATACCTTATACACTATGCACTATACACTATACACTATACACTATCTATACCTTATACCCTATACACTATACGCTATACACTATACACTATATACTATATACTATATACTATACTATAGTCTACACTCTGTGTATGGTACCATAAACCTACCCCTCTATCCATACCCAATACCCACTACTCACTGACCAGCCATCCATGGTCTGCCTTCTCCCTCTCCCTCTCTCTCTCCCTCCCTTTCCCGCTTAACACACTTTCTACATTGCCCCTATATACCATGTATATAATAGGCTACACCTCCAAACGCCCCCCTTGCAGTGCCTAGCCTCTACACCCTGCATCAGGACCTAGACCGGTCTCGTACAGTGTCTCCTGTTGTCAGCTCTCCCTCACTTGAGGGTATTTCCTATCGTACCTCCCTCATCTCTTGCTCTACCCTAGCCGCGCCATTAGAGGTAGGAGGAGTCGTTAAATTATTGCTAACGAATATCTTTCCTGCATTATATTCTAATGCTATATATATTATTGTGGGCGTGTTGTAGGGTGTGGTTGGCGGCGATTGGTGGGCTGTAGAACAGACCGGGAGGGAGATGGTAATGTTGTTGTAGTAGTTTATGTATTGTGTATGAATGCATATTATAGATATGTATAAGTAGTAGACGTAGTAGGAATAGATATAGGCAGCTGTGGCTGTGGACCTACCAGTCACACCTTTCCGATATGTACATAGAGACTAGAACAAATATAGTGCTCACTTTACACCTACCTACCTCCTACTCTACCCCTACCAATAGGACCTATTAATGACTAGTACAGGATCCCTGGAACAGCGGGTTAACGAGGTGATGATTGAAGAGAAGACCACCCTCATGCCAGACGGTAAGGAAATGTCCCAATCAAATCCTAGCATCTCTAGTAGGGTGCAGCCTCTCCCTTGCTTCCGTTGTTCACCTGTTCCAATTATTTGTAATATTGAACTTTATACTATGAATATGAATGATTCATTGGCTAAACTAATGTGTTGCCATGCATGGTTAGTGCCTACCATATATATCTATACCCACTCTTATCTCTATTCACCTCTTCACCTTGGTTATTAATACTTCAACAATAAAACATTAGCTTTAATAGCGTAACCAAGTAAAGTGAGTTTAACCTTTAGACAACCCAATCATACTCAGATATTAAAAAAACATCACCAGTAATCAACCGGTCGTCTGGGCAGCTATTACCTCCTACTGTAAATTCTCGTGCCCGTACTACTACAGCACTACTTGGCAGGTATGTGTTAACTTGACAACAGGGCAACGCCCTCATATGTATATACACTAAACTGCTACCTAGGATGGTTATTAGAGAAGTATAGTATAGTTTATATAGTACAGTACATATAGTATAGTATGCAAAGTAGAGCGTTACGTAATATTAACATATGGTGTCATCCTCTCTTGTCTACGCTCCTCTCTTCTCTCTCCTCTTGTTGTTTTAGTTGCTGTTTATTCTACCATTTTATACTTTTAAAGTACTTTCTAGGGAGCTCTACCTTGTAACCAGACGGTAATAGTGAATAGCCAATAGTTAATTAATAGTTAATTAATCGTTAATATTTACTAGCCAGTGGTCTAATACATAATAACAACCAATAATACACTACAATACTAATAGTCAGTAATGATCATAATAATATGTACCCACTTTGTATATCTCGCTCTCTCGCTCTCTCCCTCTCTCCCTACAGACAACAACTCAACTACCCAGCCGTTCTTAGAGCGTCCCTCCCGTTTCAAAACAAGCACCTTATGCCACTTCTCTGTGACCCTGTTGAACACGTGCTAACCAGTCCCTACTTTGTATCAGACAACACTTTGCACCAGGAGGTAGGATAGGGGGATAGGGTGACAGTGATGAACTTTACTTTGTATTTATTAGTGTTTGATTTGTGTTTGTCAGTTGTGTATCAGATCCGTAGGTAGGTTTGTATGTATGTATGTATGTATGTATGTGTGTGTGTTTGATTATATAGGTGTGTAGGTACAGAGATATATGTAGAGGTCACTGGTTTTATATAATTATCGTGTATGAATCTAGATATGTATGGCTATATTACTCTATTTATATATAATATATACACACGCATATATATATAGCGATATACATGTATTAGCGTATGTGCTATTGTTACCTAGTGTATGAACATATGGGGTGTATAATCAAATAAAAAAAATAAAAACTAGAATACCTAGCTGGACTGATATACCTCCACGTGTTTATATTCTACTAAAGAGATAATTAGTTATAATTTAGTATAATATATCATATAATAACTATATTCCCACCATGCACTGATAACCCAACCTTATTATTTGCAATAAAAATTATTTTAAAACTAAAGTAGTCATTGGTTGTAGCCAATGCCCACCCAATCTAATACTATACTCACTCTTTCCTAATATAGACTAAGGAAAAGCATCTGATTGACCTCTCTGTCTGTGCTGATAAACTATTGGTGCGATTTAGCCAAGTAAGGCTTGTGTTTGAGTGTATACGCTTAGTGATATATCATTGATGCCTTTGAATTTGACAATATTGAACTTTAAAAAGTTATTTTAAATATAGACATAGCAATCCATATATATATAGTAGTTTAAAAACCTCCACCCAATAATATGCCTATTATATAACCTTCTCTCTATCTATCATTCTACTAAAATTATTGTTTGAAGTCGCAATTATATGACACAAATTCTATTGTTTTGTATATTTCTTTTAACACTGTATAGAGATATATACATATATAATATATATACGGTGTTAGTACTATGTTTGTGTAAGTACTGAGAGGTGATATAAGCCCCATGGTTAAGGGGAAGCCCCGCTCCTCCTGTTAATATGTATGTTCTTTGTCTGTGTCTGTGTTCTCCATCTCCTCTTCTAATCTCATTGCATATAATAACCCTATAAGCGCGTTTTTTTTTTAAAGTGGTTTTATAAGTAGTTTTTCATTGAAATAGCCAGAAATTCCGTTTAAATATCAAACATCAAATACATGGAAGTAAAGAGTATTTTGTATAATCGTCCAATCGTTAGAGCACTGGAATATACAATAAGCATAGTGGAAATATATATATATCTGTTGAAATGGTTGCAAAGGCTTGGCTAAAGGTCTTCAATGTGCGATACTTTTGTATTTACCTATCTATTTACTTACCTATACCAATAGCTATTCATATTATATTGCGTGCTACTACAATCAGATACACCTACCTACATACATACATACATACATACATACATACATACATACGGGTATAGAGGTACTATCTAGATACAACCTTATATTTACTCACCAATCCCTCTCCTTCCAGTACATCGATGGGACTGCAGCCAACCAACACTCACCTCTTATCCTACTAGAGATAGTAAAGACAGGCCTGTTGCTATGCAATCTCCAGCCTACTGTCAATGTAACACCCAATTGACCCCTTAGTTTAATTTTTACTAATTTTCATGTTGTTTTGGATTAGTGTACGGGTTAGGTAATATTAGAATATTTAATGTTCTTTTTATAACGGATTGGTTAAAATATTAAAATTATAATATTAATGCTGATTGATTATTGGTTGTTAGGAAATAGCTATACTACCCGAAGTCCTTAACACTACCCTACTAGGTTTAGTGGTTATGAGTGGTGCATTTGTATGGATAGCATAATTACCACTTCTATTACTAGTCTCATTATCCAGTTAAAATATTGTTTTGGGCTACAATTTACTAAGCTATTGGTGAAATAAATCGCCAATAAACTGTTGGTTAAGGTCAAATTGCTCTAGACAATCATTAATACTATTGGCTTATGGGTTTTTAATTGTAGATAAAATGGCACGTTGTATTGTTCTATTGGCAATACATCCTATCCTGCCAAGCTATGTACAAATCTCATTGGTTCAATGGTTTTTATGATTATTGAAAGTAAACTCTATCAACTTCATATTAGGATACGATTGGTAAGCTAGATCAAGGTACTACAGTGCGGTGTTAACCAATCAAATGAATGGATCCAGATGTACAGGTGGGTCTGCAAGACCTTCAGCCACTTATATAGCCTGTATAGTGATATGATGGTTCTAGTGCCCTATCTCCTGGCTGGTCTATGCAAGGTAATGTTAGTTTTTACACACTGCACTTACACCAATCCAATCTAAGTGTTTATTTGTAAATCTACATGTTTCTTTTTGTGAGTGGTGCAGACCATGTCACGTGTGGCACCACAGCTAATGATTGTCCTTTACAGACTACCAGTGCTCTAGGTGTAGATCCTGCCGACAGAAAGAATCCGGTTGTAATGCGGCTTATTGAACAGGTCTTATTGGTAGGTTTTAACCAATGATTATCAATTAATTAATTAATGTAGATACATATGTATATATAGCAACTAGTAATTAGTACTAATTTGTCTTTATGGTCTTTTATGGTTATTTAACAACGTTTGGTTTATAAGTAGGCTGATATGCTTAGTGTATAATATATCATATCATAACATGGTATACTCTATTCTCCCTCACCCTACCCTAATCTAATACGCCTCTCTCTACAGCTCGTAACTACCAATCGTACCAGCACTGCATCAGCCAATCATAAGACGGCCCACTTTGAGGAAGGTCCAGCCCACATGTCCACTGTTACCATGGAGATATGCCTTATACAGGGTCTATTGTGTATCCTGCAATCAGCACACAGTGGTCTTTTGACTCCTACCCTACCCGCCATAATAAAATACTGTAGGTGCCTACATGTAGGGCGCTATTGTACTAATGTATTTGCGTTACGATAGTCTGTCTTGTATGTGTAGTAGTGTAGGTATATAATAGGCATGTAATATGCAAGGATTTGTTATAATGTAATGTATGTTATTCAAAAATTAAGCTTATAAACATATATATAATTATATTATGTAGCACATAGCTTAATAACTGTGCTGTTGGACGGTACAATCAAGACATACATATTTACTTATACTTACACATAAATACATACATACATACATAATATATACACATATAACTTTACCTGCCCTTCATCGCTCTGTCTCTGTCTCCCTCCCTCTCCTAGGTATGTTGGTGTTTGAACCCACCGGCACCCAGGGCACCTTGCCTAGATCAGCCAATAAGATTCCTCGCCTCTATATGGGGGTAGTGGCTCTTATGCTGCGATTAATCATGGTGTTCCCTGCCTTTACAACCAAGGTATGTGCTGCCATACAGTACACTATACAATACATTATAAGTATTATATTGTTTTAACTGCCTTATATTATTACTTGTCTCTATTATCATTTGTTTTTTTTAAAAAAAACAAAACAAATGTGTTTCTTTTTAAACCTTGATTATTTATTTATATTACTTTTATATTATATATATATCTTACTACCCAAACGCCTCCTAAACGCCCCAGGCATGCTTTCAGATCAACTGTGTGAGCGTTTTTTCACGAATGGCAGCAGATCGTAGCACACCTGACGTCGTGTATCACGGCCTGATGCATGCCCTAGAGTACCTGGTCTTGCGAATGCCCTCCCTCCGTCCCACTATTAAGTCATCACTTCGCGGAGATGTGACCGCGTAGGTGTTTGTGTTGTGGCGTGTTGTAGTGTAGTGTAGTGTAGTGTAGTGGTGAGGCTATATGATTGGTTGCTTTTCTTTGTTGTTGTGGTGTTATGTAGCTTTGCATTTGGCTTTGGTGCTTTTTGTTATTGGTTTATGGGATATAGGACATTACGATAATAGGATAATTTAAATAATTTAAAATGACCAATGGAAGGAGACTTGAATGGGGAAAGCAATTAAGGGTGAACAATACATATATACATACATATACATACATACATATATATACATACATACATACATATATATAACTAAAATAACATGTCGATATGTAGCTAGTTTAACACACATACATATATATAAGCCTACCTATAATAACAATGCCCTACTTACCCTATGCGAGGTGTGTAACCATACTGTCTCTCCCTTCCCTCCTCCAGTCCCAAGTTATCTACCGTACAACGGTCTTTTTCATCTATTGCTCTTAATATTACCTTGATTTATATGTCAGACCCTGGTGCGTCTGCCCCCCACCCTTCCCATGTTTCTACAATGCACACCTTCTATCCACACTATACTATACGCTATAGTTCATTGTATACTAACTATACTCTATGCTATAATACATCTAATATAGGTCTTCCTCTGTTTATTATCCCCTATATGTTTATAGTATCTTATTCCTTTGTTCAGTCATAACCATAAACTAAACACACCTCAACTCTATCATATACCAGTGCATATGTAAATTTTTATTTCTCTCCTTCCATCCCTTTATCTCCTTCTCTCTGCCTCTCTCTCTCTCTCCTCACGACACTTACTACCAATCATAATAGTTGTCATCATATACACTCACCCTGACCCTACGTAACAAATTCAATTTATTCAATTATCATCTTTCAGACTATAAATGGACCAACAACTAACACAATACTACTATACTATTCTAGGAAGCACGTCCTTCACATCCAATGAATCACCGCAATATGAAGACTACGTGAACCAACTGTTCCAAGTAGTGCGTAAGGGAGTGCAAGCCGAGGCTATTCTCTTGGTAAAGATACTCCCGGCCCTACTGGAGTCCTACTATCCGCCCCACCTTACCCTCACTACAGTCATGGGGGAATACTTGGCCGCCACTGAGGTAGGCCTGGCTCTGGCTTGCTAGCTTGCTACCGTATACATTACTGTTATCTTTCTCTGTTTCTTTTTCCCCCTTTTTCTTTCTCTACGTTGTTTTCTCTTTCTATTGCTTATACGCTCCCTGTTGCTTTCTTTCGCTCTTTCATATTTATTCCCTTAATTATTAGCTTTGATATAGGATATGTAAGGTATTTAGGCTCTATTGAATCTATATAGTATGTAAGGTATATAAGGTATATAGTATATAGAGTATATAAGGTATATAAGATATATAATATATAAGTTGTATAGATCATATAAGGTACATAGGGTATGTAGGATATATAGATACGTATTTCTTACCCCCTCTACGTTATCCCTCTCTAGATAACTGCCGAATCATTAACATTAGTGACTATGAATGTATTTGGGCGACTTTATGCAACTGGTCAAAAAGTTGCAGCATGTAGTATGGTAGTCCTATCACTGAACTCCTTTACTCGTAAATATAAGGTGGGTCCTATTGTATTGGTTCATTGCTTTTACTTTGTTTTTCTTTTTTATTTGCTTTGTTTTCGTTGGTGTCCTTATTACAAGTATGCTGGGTATTCTGTATGTGTACAACTTGGTGGTGTCATTCAATGAGACGATGGGCTATATTTTATTATATTTATATTATTAGTGTGTATGTATGATTGGGTTGATTCAAGGTGATAAAAAAAGAGATCGACAAGTTTATACTTGGTAAACTCTAGGTTTATTAAGTCATTAATAAAAGGCATTAATTAATCAGGGCAAGGATGTAGTTAGACATAACTAACTGAGATCACTAAAGAGATTGGGTACTGGCCTTGTGGTACAATCTAAGCCTAATTATTGGATAGGTTACTTTCCTCTTTGTTATTTTATTATATTTTTTATTGGTCAACTTCTTTCTTACTTCAATTTATTTTTATTGAATAATTGGACTGTCTTAATCTTATAAAATTTAATTATTTCTCTCCTCCAATCCGATCCAGGAGCCCTTGGCACTAGCCATTATGACGGCATTGTTTACGTCATTATCGTCTAATCCCTGGGTCAGAGCCCTGTATCCTTTATCTTTAGTCATTGGTTGGTTTGAATATGGTTTGTGATCAATAATTACTAGTGGCTACCATGAAATTAATATATTGAAATGACCAACAACGTGGGTGTGATTTAAAGTATGGGGGAATAACAATTTAAAATTGAAGGGTGATGAAATGATTGGCAAGACTGTCCTTAGGGAAGATTGTATGTTTTCTGTGTACATATCTGTATATCTGTATATACACTTACTTAACTACCCTGCCTATACACTGTGTTATATGCTCTATGTTATATACTTTATGTTATATACTCTATGTTGGCTATACACTGCATATGTGTATACGTACTTACTACCTTGCCCACCAGTTTCACGTAGCCTTTTCCCATCGCCTTTATTTGTAATAATAGAGATTTTACACAGCCCGGTTGATTCATTGCATTGTCGTCATTAGAAACCACTGTACAATAGTCGTATGTATGTATACCGTACTTGGTGTGTATAAGCATCTACTTGGTTATATGCCACTTATCCAATCTAATCTACAACACTGCACTATAACTATACATTGCTCTAATTAGCTTCTTGCCCTATTCCTATTATATCCTTAACCAGTCCTAGCCAGCCATTTGTTTTAAAAGGTCTTCATAATCCAATGAACTTCGATTCCAATATCTTTTTGCAAGCGGCCACCGACTTTTATTATGACGTTGTAAGTTTAAATATTATTCCTTCATTCTTATTCGCTTTTGAAGTTTATTAATGAGACTCTTACACCAATTGTCTACCACGATTTATCTTACACTATGTTAGCGGTTGTTTGTTGTTTTCACCGAATTTATATTATTGATAGTCTACACCAATACTTTAATGCTATGCTGTGATGTTATTGGATAGATAATCTACAATGTTGGGTGCTAATCGAACTTCATTGATTTCTATTCTTATTTTCTATTTATTTACCTGTCTTCGAGCATATATACTTACTATTAAATTTTTAAAAATTATATACATGACGCGATTTTGATTTGCACGAACTACTTCCTGTTTAATTGTTTTACCTCTCTTTCCCTTTACGTATTATCGTAAATCTATATATATACTGAATGTACTTCTGTATGCATATGTACATATTTTTTCCTTATTGTTTTACCTATACATGCATGCTTGCATACATACATACATACATACATACATACATATATGTATACTCTTTTCCCAGCCCAGTCAAACATTCTTAGTTGCCCTAGTGCTCATTATACACTCATACTTTACAGGACCTTTCGGAGGAAAATAAAGAAATATTTATTCATATATTTTCCCGGCACGACAGCGCTGTCTACAAGGAACTGGTTGCACTATGTACGAAGTAACAGCTGCCTCCCTCCAATCTACCATCTTATTAAACTTTCGCATACAACGATGTAAATGGTTGATTTGTATACAATTATATTGACAAACCATATTGGCTTGTGTTAAATGTTTTCTAGTTTTATTTAGGTTGTTATGTGTTTTTGGATAATGTTCAATATTAATTGATAGAGCAATAGGCGGTTTTATAATTATATTAACCAGTGGCTCCAAATTTAATTAAAACCAGGATATGCAATCAGTGACTTCATCTGATAAATCAACTGTAGCTATCATTTCAATCTGAAGTATAATACACTCAAATAATGAGGTAAAATATTGTTGGATAAGTATCCTTTGGTGTCGGAGTGTTTTTCGTCAAAGTGGTTTGATGCCAAGTTAGTCTGGGATTACGGTAACCGTAGAAGAATCTAAAAGCTGTTTTTTTTGGTACTATCTTGGAAGCCTCTCGTCTTATTAAGATTGAAGTGCTCAAACTATTATTATTATTTTCCTACCCTATGCATGTGTAAAATCACACTAGACAAACTACCTAAAAAACAATAGTGAGAACTTAAATGGTTCTATAAATTCAATAAATTGCTTGATTTGATTTGGATATAGCACCAGAAAATGTGTTATTAGAAGTGAAAATAATTGTCTAGAAAGGTTGCGTCAAAGTTTTCTACCATTTCTTTTTCATGCTTGCGCCTCCACCTTATATTTTAATGAACTATAGAGAGATAAATAATTAAAACTCATACTATTATGGCTGATAGAAACAAATACGTTAGCAAAAATTAAAATTTAGTGAAAATAGTAAAAGCCTATATTCTAAATTTGTTCGTCTAGATTGTTACACTGCAGTACACAACTCAGAAAGAACTTCACTACAGTGAAAATTGAGGAGAAAGTGATCAGATTTCTATTAGAGTGGAGCTGGTCTAAACATAGCCGTCTCCCGGAAGGAGACGGTAATCACAGAACATAAAACAACCTCAATGAAAATATTAATCAGCGTTCTGATTAATATTATTATCAGCACCCTCCATTACATTTACTAAATCACATTCCAATAACTTTTTGTTTTTAAGTATTCCAAAAAAGCTAATTAGTGACACCTGGTAAGTTATTACTTTTTACTTTAAATGAAGCTTTTCTAAGCTGTATATATCTTGATAATAGGTTTAGCTGAGCATTTGGAATGTAAGCATATGTTTATAATCATTAGATCATAGCTTTTATTATTGTCAAGGTAGTCAACTTAGTGCCCATCAAGCAATATATTCAACTATACAAAGTAAATAGTATGGTTATTGTGTTTAACTCTTTATTTTATTTCACGTTATATTAAAATCCAATCTTAGTAGGTAACTGATCTACTAGTCAGTTTCACTTATACTTTGTTTTATTGGAATATATTTAAGTCATATTTTTGTTTTTAGTCTTCAGTTATGTATTATAATTAACTATAACAAGTAGAAATAAGCTAAAAATCTTTAAAATGTTTAGCAAGAACCTCACAAATGATATTTTTGATTAATGCTGTGTTTGGTATCAACAAGGAAGATAATGGCTCAATATACAACTATATCTGTAAAAGTTGTGTATTTTTTCAGTGTTGGAGAACTTGTTTCAAATTCTACCTTAAATATGTTAGTTTTGCTTTTGCCATCTAGAATACAAATTTAATTCAATTAATTTCTGTCATTACTTATTTATTTGGACACATTCATGAATGCATTACACAACTGCATTCCATGCAATATTATTATTAAATTAGATCAGTTTGTAATATTGGAAGTCGGCCCAAACGTTTATGTAGTTGGTATTGCGTATATATATATAGGAGTTTATTGGAACTTATACAACTGTGGTATACCCAGGTTTGACATTTCTGATCTTGTATTTTTTTCTTTGGATATGAGTGTTAGAGTAAGTATATCATTTTACTATATATTTTATTAAATAGCTAGAAATGTTTCACTCGTATATCTAAACAATATAGTATTGACCCGGCTGGTATTACTTACCTCCCAAGATATATAGCTAATTGTCATTTAGAGCTTATAGTATGTGAAAAGGGTACATATGACAACATGCTATCATGAGTTGGGTTTTCATTTTTAATTTACTTTTATTTAGTAATTAGCTAGCTAATGATAATCAGTCGCAGTTGATGCGGGTTTTCACTACTGCAACGTTTTTGTCACATTACTTTATTTTTTAAGTATTATATTATTATTATTATTATTAGCGCTATATTTTGTCACTTTCATTATAAATTATGTAATTCCTTAGATTGCTATGATACTGTACGGTCACATATTCACGATATTTCTAGTATGTTTGTTTTTTGAACAGAAAACATAACGTCACTAGTTCCATTTTGCTAATTGTTTTTCCTGATCAGTCAACCCATGACGTAATTCTAACGTATCTAAATATTTAGGCAGGAAATTGCATATTACATTTTACTACATTTCTTTGTTGCACCAATATTCTATACTAGATGATTGGATAGCAGCGCACCTCAGCTTATTTGATAAAGTACAATAATATCCACAATTAACTTGATATATATATCCTTGCTTTTTATTACTTTCATATAAGAAAAGTAGATAGTAATTTCAAATAGGTTATTTCCATCCATCCAAGACTATAATACACATCATTCTTAAATTTAAATATAACCATCTACAAAGGAGATTATCAAGTGGTTTATAGTTTTACCTAAACATGGCTACTCTCCGTACCCTTCTCCAACGTTCTCTCCTCCCAAGGCTTTCAAGTGCTTCGAAAAATATGCCTGGCTTATTTATAGTAAGTGTCAACTCTGTTTGTACAGATTATCACTAACAGCAATGTGAAGGTGTTAAGTTGTTTTGATTATATATAGGATATTGCAGGTAGTTACATTTCCCTCCCTATGGGGATAGAGTGCATGCTTACATATTAATATATATATATACGTACAAGAGCTACTTTACACGAAATTATTTCTGTCCATTTCCTTTTATCCGGTATCAGTAATTATAACTAGATATCTCTTGTATGCCTCTACTCATATGGATACACGACAATCGAATGATCTAAAAGTAACATACAAACCCACATGCCTCTATATACTGTTTATCCCTCTACACCTACATTTCATCTTTGAAAATGTGTGATATTGTCTTTCTTTTTTTGCGTTATTCTGCTGCGTTGTTGTAACTACACTACATTGTACACTTTATATTTATCTTAACCCTGTATTTATATTGGTTATCCCCCTTATACAGAGGTCCTTAGCTACTACATCCCGTAATATCCCTGAGTCCCCCGAGTCGCCTGAGTCGCCTGTAACCCTTGAAGAACCCGAAGAACCTGTGTTTGTAAGTTATATCTTTTGCTCTTTAACAATTACAATTTGTTATTGTTATGCTAATTGTTGTAGTTTCTACCTTATCTTTTTCTAGAAGATTGTAGACAGCCTTTGTTTTGTTTTAGTATTTTAAAATCACACCTTTTTCTCTTCTCTCATCTGTCCTTACTATTAATAGAGGTTATAGAATTTATCCTGACATGTTTCATATACACTCTGTGCTATTCATTTTCCAGACTGGAGTTTTTATCATGTCAAAATTGTTGTGGGTGTCATTTTTTAATTTTAATCTGGTATTATGGCCGAAAGGAATATTTATGAACGGTTGATGACAAAGATAAATTAAATTTTGTAACTTTAGGTCTAACATCACTACCGTAATATTATCAACATTGAAATAAAATGTACACTTGCTCATTTTCATCTTCTCCTTTTACCTCTCCTCTCAAGACAACCAATGCGATAGGAATACCAAGTACGTTGCAATGGCGTATGTATTTTGTGAAAGGAGCCAATAGGATTTCTCCTTGGCATGACATCCCTCTTTCCTCCTCACCTGGGACATTTAACTTCATCACAGAAATACCACGAGGGTAAATAAGTGTTCGTGTAGGAGTGTGCAATTATATCCATTAAGCAAATTTTAATCCATGTTCCATTTTATTACATGCTATTACTCTCATATCTCATATACATGATTATGTGTGTGTATGCTTATACTAGGTTATACCATACTATATGATACTATATTAATACTTTATACTATAGTATAGTATATTATGTTATACTATACTATAATAACCTATCTGTTACAGCCTATTCCCTCTCTACCTCTATTATCAACGATACACTTTGTGCTCTAATACCAACTATAGTACTATAGTAGTATAATAGTACGATGGTCTCTATACTCGATACTGATATCCTATCCTATTCACGTTTAGAACGATGGCTAAAATGGAGATTGCTACTAGGCAGTCCTTGAATCCAATTAAACAGGATGTGAAAGATGGCAAACTTAGGTAAGGTTTAAGAGTGATATCACTGTAGGAAATATATATATTATTAGAATTAGAAGTTTTGTTGTTTTGCCTGTAACCCTGTTTCTTTATTAAGGTGTGTAATTCCCTTTTATCCGCTGCCGGGCGGATTCCATCAAGAGAGTTTATTTGATCAGTGTAAACATATAATTTAATGCAATGTAGTATATTGGATCTACCCTAGCTATGTAAATTTTACTAGATTAAGCACGAGCCACTCTATTGGTTTGTTCTTATCGGATGAATGCGTCACCTACCAATTGTATTTTCCGGGAATTAATTGATATATATGCATGACTGAAAATCTATTCGTAACGTATATGGTAATGTTTATTGTATATATTGTAGATCAGTTACATACATTTGGATAAATTCTTGGAAAGCTAAGCTGGGATAATGTGTGAATCGAATGACAATAGAACCGGAGAAGTGAACTGGTTCAGGAGAAGATTAGTAATATAAAGAATATAAGGTATAGGATATAGTCACTTAGTTGTATGTAACAGAGAATGGTCTAGACTGTACTATACTATACCATATTATACTGTATTATACTATATTATATTAGATTATACTAGAGTGTACTGTATTATACTATACTATACTATACTATGCTATACTATACTATACTATACTATACTGTATTATAATATGCTATACTATACTATATTATACTGTATCATACTATAATATATGTATATCAGTAATAATAAATAGATAAGGACTATCAATGAAATGGCAATACAGAAAGAGATGGGAAGAATGCCAGTGATTCAATATCTACCAATATCTAATCAGTGTGATTGTGCCATGAGCAGGTTTTTGACCCATGGGAAGGTACTATATAACTATGGAGCCCTGCCGCAGACTTGGGAGAATCCATTTGTCACTAATAAGGATGTCAACGATCTGCCTGGTATTTATATTTATGCTTCTATTGGCTTATTGTCATTTCTTTTACTTTATAATATTTTTATTTTACCTTTTACGGGTTGGTATATTTAGCCTGTGTGTAGATGGTAGATGAGGGGCGATTTATAGGCGATATAACTAATTTAATTACCTTTTTTTTAAAACGAAAAAAAAAAAACAAGGTAAGAATGTAACGGTTGCTCTCTTTTCCAAGTTATACTCAGATCTCTGTTGATTGATATGTTGAGACAATGACATGCATTATGCTATTGCATACACGAAGCATTGTCTTATACCAATATGAATGCTTCATAGGGAGAAGGGAGAGGGAACTAGAGAATGCCTACACATTAACCATTTTTTAATAGTTCTAGTAGTACCCAGTAAAGGGATACAGTGACTTATACCTAAAGGAAACCTTTGAATTTTCTCAAGACGTATAATGGATATAGTTATATTTTATACTTTTGTTACTTTTGTATGAAGACATTAATTAATTATTAGTTATTAGTTATTATCCCATATACCCTGCCTATATTGCCCAGATACTATTATACTTAGAATATAAGGTCCCAGGTGTTGCCTCTAATTAAATTTAAGGCAAGAAGCATACACCATTAGATAAATATATATAATAGAGGCAACGAATACGTTTGATCCACATGTACTTACCATATATAGGTCCTAACCAATGGACTACTAGGGGATGATGATCCTGTAGACGTCATTGAGATTGGTAAAGAGACTTTGCCTATGGGTGCAGTAACCAAGGTGTGTGTGATGACGTGTGTGATGACGTAGACGGGGGTGAGTAGGACAGTTGGTGTGTATGGGAGAATTTATATGAATAGATGTATTTTTATTCTAGGATGGAAAACACCAAACTGAGATATAGATAGAAGTGTATTTGTATACATGTATGTATATATGTTTGTTTGTATGTCTACATCTATGTATGTATGTATATAAGCCTTAGTTTGGGTGAATATGGGATTAACTGTAAATTAAATAATGATATATAGTCTAATAAAAGACTATAGATAAAACTAATGGCCATACGTGGACATATATACAGGTTAAGGCATTGGGTGTATTGGGTCTAATTGACGGGGAGGAATGTGATTGGAAAGTCATAGCTATAAACATTAACGATCCAATGGAAAAGGAGTTGAATGGTAGAGAACCCCTGTAGTGTTTCCTTCTTTGGTGTTGTTCTTACATAATGCTATCTCTCACTTACTATATGATTTTTATTGTTATTGGATAAGAGTCAGCACTTTTCACATACATTTGATTTAATAATAACTGGCCTGTGCGCGTCTGTAATTGCTAGATTGTGTACACATACATGCACCAAACTATTCATACACTCCAAACTATTACAAGGTCTTACCATGTTTTTCGATATTTAGTTTTTTATTTTATACATATAACCTCCAAAGGTTGAACAACCGTTATTTTTCTTTCTACTTTAAGCTACATCCACTACATCTACCCTAATCTTCCTCTCTCCTATTTATTATAACCCAATTCTTTTTTCCTGTGTATCTATTTCATTTACCTATATATATGCGTAGTACAAGGTTCTTATGGTTGTTTTAACAGTAGGTATATACCAAGCCTATTAAACATGTTATACTTTGTTCCAGATATTGAAGATGTAGAGACCAAGATGCCCGGAGTGCTAGATGAAATACGAACCTGGTACAGGGTTTATAAGATAGCTGAGGGTAAATCAGAAAATACATATGCCTTTAATGGCCAAGCCAAGAATAAGGTGAGTGGGGCACGATGAGTTTGTATAATATTGTTATGTATTGTTATGTATTATATACTATGGATTATACCTTACTATATACGACGGTGTGCTCTTATACTTTATTTTCTGTTATCCATTATATATTATATATAATCTACCATGTGCTGTATATTGCTATGCATTATTTGATATTATTATGTACTATGTAGTCTTTTGATGGGAGATTTAGATTGAATAATAAAGCATATCTGTACAAGTAAACGGTAAAGTGAAGGTTAATATTGCGGGACTGTCATCTTGGCGAATATTGACCAAGGACTGTTGCGATTGATGTATTTAAGACACATAATAGCATGTATGGTAATAGATATATTTGAAATATTTAACTGCGTAAGACGATAGGCTTACCCACCACCCTTTCAGGAATATGCCGAAAAGGTGATAATGGATTGTCACTATCATTGGATAGATCTCATAGATGGAAAATACCCATCCAATGGCCTCGTTTGAAGTAAATCCTTCTCACTCCCTATTTTATATTATCCAATCAATCAGGCATTACTAGCCTGTAAGAATATGGACGATATATAACTGACTGTATGCAATCCAATGGGAATACGTTTATAAATATTGTTACTGTATGAGCCTTTTGCACTTGTATATTGATCCTATGCAAGGGAATTCTTGTATTATACCAAATGATATTAATTTACGGATTCGGTGGGATGCTTACTTGACCAATCAAATATGGAATAATTCTCGGACTTGTGGATTATATTGAATAGTAAAATTGGCTACAAAGCTGCCATGTCGATTAGTTAATGTTGATCGGTAAATGCACCAATGGAAGAAGATGAAGCTGGTTGTTTTTATTACCCCCTGCCAGTAATAAACATTGTGTACATGTGTACATCCTTGTATAGTGATATAGTAGTATTGCAATAAAGCTATGTATGTTATATTGTTATATTACCATTGCTAGGGATTGGCCTGTCGTATTTTATTTAATAAATTGAAATAAATAAATTTTAGAAACAATTCTGTAACTGGAATATACGATTTGATATCAGTCTCTGACTATTAGGATGACTTGGTACGGTTGCTAAACAACTATGCATGGCGACTAATTGGTCTAGATCATAAATAATCGGAGCTTTTTCCTTTAATTGGCAAAAACACTTACTGTAGTGTACGATTTAGCTACTTATTTTACACAATGAAATCTTTCTTGTATCTATTCATTCTACTTACTATTTTTATCAAGTATTCTAGTTAATTGTAAACCTCTGATAGATATCAAAGTTATTGTATAAAGCTTTCAGTCTAGCATTACCCGGGGTCCATCCATCAACCGTAACCGATCCTCGTAATAGGCGTGCGTATTTAATTAGTTTATTTTAAAGGTATTTTTCCAGTTTTTTTTTGAAAACCATATTCAAAAGCACCCAGGTTTACAGTGTAACATTTACAGTATATATATATATATATATATATATAATTTTGTGTGTCTGCTTCAGTGGCCTAAATTATTTTCCCTAACTATAATCTAATCAGTATATCCTATTAAATATAGTTTACGTCCTGAATAAGAGATTTAATTAGTCTGATGATGGATTTTTTTGTAATCGATTGCAGTATTAACCTAATATAATTAGATGTAATCTAAATTGTTACTGACCCTGGTGTGTTGTGGTGACTTAAGTAGGGATGGCAACTGTGTTAAGATACCACAGTGATGGAGAATGGCATTGGCTGATTGCAAGCACTGGAATTATCATCATAGTATCTAAGGTCATAATATACATAGAAAGGGAAATTATGTCAATAAATGGAATAAACATTCTAATATGAAATAAATAGTGCAAATGAACTGGGAAATTCCCTCTGGGAGATGGCCCATTTGCAGCATGTACCCTGGAGGTGAAATGATTATAATTAATTGATTAAGTAATTTTGAGTTATTAATACTCTTATAGCCATAATTAATTAATTAACTAATTCCAAGTTACTAATATTCTGATAGCCATAATCAGTTAATTAACTATTAATAAGTTATTAATACTCTTAATGACGTTATTAATTAATGTGATTTGAAATAAATATTTTAATTCAAGATACTACGTAAATTACTGGGAAATCAACTATTTCCAACATATCTATGTATAAATTTTGGTGAAAGAATTATTTCATTAATTATATGCTTTGTTATTATGCCCTTTGATAACACATTCCCCCAGTATTTCACAATAATAACTATAAATATTATATATTGGTCATTAGTTGTACCAGAGAATTATATAAAACCACCAAACGCCGAAGCATATAAGCCTTCTTATTGGTTAGCTTTATCAACAGCAAAAACAAAAAAAAAGTTTACATATTAATTTATGAATTGCAAGATAAATATTATTGAAGTAACTCGGCTCTCACAAGTATTAGGCCAGATACATCAGGATGTCTTTCATGAGTACACATAGTTTATTGCTCATTTTGAATTGTACCTCTATACAATAGAATTTGAGTACTTATTGTGGTTATAATTGGTTTGTAAGTGTTAAAAGTTAACTACTTAATTCCTTACTTAATGTAGCTAATTATATTTAATTAGAACAAATGTGTTGAGTGCAAACCAGCAAGTGAGCAATCGTAGTAAACTTAACTATTGTTGATCATTTGATATTTATGCACATAGGTTGCAACATGTGACTCTTTTACTTTTTGATAATTGGTGGGCTTTATTGGGCTTTAAGTTTCTAACGAGATATTAGAGAACCATTAGTTTTATATCTTTATGCAAGAGTGTGTTTGTATCACCTGGTCAACTGGATTGACTATAATCTGACAACTACATAATCATGATCCACAGACTAAGTCAGGACCCTTTACTGATGTGTGTTTAGTAAACAATTGTTTATATCAGAAGACTTGATCTTGTTTATGTGTTGTGCAATAGGTAGTCGTAATGGTTGTGTCCAGCACACCTCCTTTTACTCCTAGTGATTACAGACTAAAGGGAAAAACTGCAATCCTCACGACTGGTAAGCCAAAGGTGTCTATGAAACTAAATAAAAATTAGAATCCGGTTTTTGTCGGACAGCAAGCACGCGAACACTAGGAACCTAACGAAATAATTGGACTTCAGCTCAGGAGAATAACTCACTCTAGAGTCTATGTCAATGTACTTTAAAAGTGACTTCAGATCTCTGCGCTCACCAGATTTTGACATTTATTTCACACTTTTTATGAGAAATGGGTTTTTTTTCTGTCAAAATTATAACTATAAGTTATACATCTCATGATTCACACTCAATGTAACTATAATTCTTATTGGTGCTACTACAACTACTACAACAACTACCCCATTTTGATTAGTCACCACCAATTCATTGGTCGTGTTCTCTGTTACAATAAATCATACTTCTATGATTGACAAAAGGGTAAATCCCAAAGGGGGATACATAATGTATTACTAAGTTTTGTATGTTTATTAATGGAAATTCATTTGGAGGTATGTAAAGGGGAAATCTACATCCATTAGCCTCCTCTTAGTTATGAATTATATTTTAAGGGTCCAGGAGACTGAAGAAATAAATAAAATAGTGACTATCTATTTATAACCAAACATGTGTGGAGGCACAACAGAAGGGAATATGTGAATGGGCGATAGGATAGGCTGCAGTAGATTTGAAATAATATAATAGGTTTAAAATAAATTATAAGTATAGGAATATTGAGCCAATTTAAATTATTCAATAAAAAACAGGAATATTTCTGCCTGATTTAGCAACAATAAGGTTCTATACAGGTCTTGCCATGTATAGTGCATACTATATAAAATAGATAGTGTCCACTGCATATGATAGGCAGTGCATATTATATATGGTAGTATAACGTGATTAATCCTAGATAATTTCAATCTGAAATATGATAAATGTGTAAACAGAATACATACCAATAATTAAACGTAATTATACTGCTAGGCCAATGGAGTTTCTGGGTTGTGATTATAGATAAAAAATTGATTTACTACCAACCAGTACCAATAAATACACATAAGCCTGAGGGCTGCATATATCTCAGCTAACGATCTTCTTTTATACAACTATATAATTACCTACTATCATTAATGTCCGAATCCACGCTGGTATCTGAAGATTCTGCTTCACGTCCTACGGATATAGAACATCCGTTTTCTGATTCACTTGAGCTCGTGTCAAAATCTTCCAGAAGGTTTTGAGACTTGTCTTCTTCACTGGGGTCAGAAGAGAGTTTTATCCCTAGTTTCTTTTAACCTACGGATTCCAATTTGTTTTGCTGAGGCGATGGTTGACTTACGTTTAACTCTAGTCACTGTAGGTGTAGATATATCTCTCCTAATCAATACCATCATGACCCTTTATAAAAGGTTAAAGAATAAAATCCTTTTAACAATTTTTATTATTATTACAACACTATAGAAATCAGGATCCAGACTAAGGCTGTGATTGCTGGTTATATAGTGATTGGTTCAGGTCAATACCAGTTGACCATGTGTAAGCATTTGAGATAAGTGTATATCTCGATTAAAGGTTCTACCAAACTGTTATCAACATCTTATCCAATAATTATTCAAAGGATCATTCTGGTTGCTATGTAGCTTGTATGTATCATTAACCAGTATATGTGATTAAATCCCAATGACCAACACGCTTTAAATAAACCATGGTAAACTCACGTACTAGACTGCACTAAACATCTAGTCCTAATTATATATAATTAGTGATTGATCAATCATGTAATTAATTAATGTTAATTAATTAATATCTAACTCTAAATTATCGATTGAAACCTCTTGTAAGTGTACTAAATATTTAGAGGTACAATACAACATTAACTATATTCGTATAAGAATGACATCATGAAGTATACAGCCCAACCCTTGTAGGAACTGAAATATTTGAACAATTAACTATAGGAAGGCAAAACTCGAACAATAATTCTATACATGGTCGAAGTATATAGTCAGGAAGTAATTGAAAAAAAAAAATAGCAATAAGAAAGATAAAATAAGAGAGAAATACAGAAATAAACAGGAATAAACAAGGTGTCCTGATAATCCACCGAAGAAAGCTTGGTAAAACTGAAGAACAAACTATAAGTCTGTATTCATTAGAAGTTAACGTTACTAAAATTTTAATGAAATATTAAAGAAATTTCTAGACACATACTAAAAACAAAAATATATGTATATCTGTATGCTTGGATAGGGATATACCTCATAATATATATCATAAAATACAACAAATTCTCTAACAATCAAAAACATTATCCTAACATATATAATACACTTAACCAATAAATGCAGCCAAACTAATGACAATGGTTGGTATAGAAACCAAGTCCGTATGGCTCCTTGGGAACTAGATTTGCATATACATGTAAACAGTGCACGACATCATGAGGTGGTAGCAAAGGCCTGTAGCTTCACTTTTCTCACATAATATGTGTATGAAGGGTGTAGGCTAAGCGAGCTAACCACGTCATCCACAGTCCCCTCTCCCTCGTTACTCACATGCTCCTCATCCTCCTCTGTTGCCATCCCTTCATGTACATCCTGGAATGATCTAGGCAACTCTGGTAGGCTAGATATAGGCATGGTGTCTAATCGTTTCCGAGGTCTTCCCCTACCCCTTTTCTGTAGCGTGGGATCCCCTGTGAGGGACTCTATCCTTCCCCTTTTAATTCTACCATCATCTATACCCCCTCCCTTCTCCTCCTCCTGTCTATCACCCAATAGAGGGAGACCTACAATTTCCTCACTCCCTTGTAAAGATGGAAGGGCAGTGAAACCATTGGCTACATTTTGTATGTTGTCCCTGACATCCAGCGTACTTGCATGTATTTCCTCGCCAAACCCTTGCTCATCTGCACCAATTACTTTATTATCAGTCACCACGTTCACAGTGGATGGTACAGTATTCATGGTAGGGCTACAATGATGGGCAGGGGAATAGGTTCGAGGAGTGAGGCCATTCTGACTCAAAGGGCCATGACCATTATCAGGTGCCTCCATCATTTGAGCTTGTGTCAATAGCATATGGTTCACTGCACTGGTTGCCATAATAGCTGCCTCGGTGTTCCCATCAGCCGTTGTAGTAGGCCTAACTGCCATCTCGCTAGCCACTTGAAAACATGTGTCAATCAGTCGACTGTGTTCCTGTAGTACTTTCTCTAGAAGACTGGCGTGTTGCATTAGAGGCTCGTCAGATTTTTCTAGTAAAGCCTGACGGAGCTTCGCTACACAGGTACTACTAGAACTAACGAAGTTAGTATTGTAGCCTGCCTTTTCACTTCGTTTACAGAAGTTATCCCACCAGGCATGTCCGGGCCTCCCGTCCTTTGTAGGAAACGATCGACTATTTAGTTTAGCCATGTAGTCTGCATTTCTAAGCACATCATTCTTTGTCAGGGGAACACCATTGGCAAGCAGCATAGTTGCTGCCTTTCCTAGCCCAATCTCATGTTCAGGGGTTAACACCAAAGGGGCACCTATACTCTGTTCTATAGTGTGTGGTTTTTTCTTGTAACCAAGAAAGGTACTGTGAGGTATACCTGCCAACCGTCCCGCTGCACGCAGACTCATCTCCCCACGCTCTATCCGTCCTAGAAATTCTCGTACTAAAACAGGATCATATTTTTTATGTTTTCGCCTCGGACGGGCCTTTGTGTTCTGTGTATTATCAATAGTTTCTCTGCCCTGCTCTTGCTCCCCAATATTAACCGTGACTTTATTAACCTCATTTCCACCTTCCTCCTCTATATCGTTTCCTGTCTCCTCTTCCAACTGATATTGGTTAGAATGGTCTATCGGCTTGTACATATTTGCTCCCAGATTGTGAAATGAATTATCAATTACTAATGACCCAGCCTCATCCTGAATGAAATTGGGGTTGTTAAGAAAGGGCCTGCAGGGTGTAGTGTGTTGTGGTTCATAGAAGGGGTGAAGGTTTGTAGTATTAGGTAAAGTATCTGTCTGGTTGAGTCCTGTAGTGGGAAACCTATTGTTATCTACCAATTTGTGGTCTATAGGCTGGCCATAAGGTCGTGTGTGTTTGTACATAGAATACCACCCTGTTGAAGCAGGGTGACCGTGAATTGTATGTTCATTATCCATGTATATAAACGTATATAAACTATAGAAAATATTTAAAATATTTTCCCATTAAGCAAATATTTATAGCAATTGACTTCTAGTTGAGTCGTCATATAAATATATAAATATGGGTGCGTGTGTGTACTTTTGTGTGTACTTTTGCGGGCGGTATAGAAATGAAATTCATAAAATAGAATTAAAACTAAAACAACTAAAATCAATTGGTATGTAAAATTGCTATGAAAATTAGTATCAATTTACTATGACCAAGGGTAATTATCACGTGACATTCTGGAATATCCTAATTAATCATGGTTTTCTCAATTTCAATGTTTATTCCAATATGCAATAAATAGTTGATTTTAGATAATTTACCAAAAACAATTTAAAGTAGATGTCTAATAAGCTGTATTGTTTAGCAGGCCAGAACGCGTTCATCTTTTGTTGTTCTTTTTTAAAAGGAAGAGAGAGAAATTAGAAATTTTTAGAAAAACCTGTGATATCTCCATGATTTTCTAAGTGAAATAATATTCTAACCCTTTCCTAAACGTATCTTGGCCTAAGTATTAGAGACTAATAGCAATATTAAGCTATCAAATAACATAAAGGATAAAAACTGGAGTATTTATCCTAGGAATTTTCTACTAGGACTGTCATAACTTCATGCTACTCAAGACCTAATCTAACAATATGTTATGGGATTATTTGTGGGTAGATTAGTTCACACCAACGTAGTGAATAATGTTGAACTATTTTATGTATAGAAAGAAATATCATAGCACTTAGCTGAATGTTCCGAACACATATTCCATTGCATGAAAACTTGCAAAATATTGAAAGTTTTGCATGATTAATAGGCCGTTTCATTTCTCTATTAAGATGATTTATTTTAGACAATGTCCAGAAATTCATTTCATCGTGTAGAATCTACTTGTCTGTATTTACTTTTTAAATAACTATAATCCAATCTTTAGAAAATATGAGGCCTGAATATGAGACACAAGGGAAAGGTATCATAGGCACTTCCATAAAGCATTTACTCTATTACAAAATTAATAACTCGGAATGGGCATGTAGTTTGGTTGGAGTCCTGATAGAAAGATAAAACAATCGGTCTAATATTAATTAATTGCATTGTGTTCCCATCGCCAGCATTTAAAATTAAGTAGCCATGTTAAGATCCTTCTCATTCCTTTTTCTTAATTTTTATGCCCTAGGCGAAATAATCCGCCTAGGCTAAGGGGAAGTTTTAAAACAGGAACATTTAATTTATTTAGTACTTCTTCAGAGGGCTATAATCATTTATTATTATTATTAACAGTTATTATTAGATATGTAGTCTGGAAAAGTAGTTATGCAATCTATTGGTGTTGAACGGCAATCCACGATTGATCAAAATTGAACCAACCAATGGTATAGGTCCCGCGACTATATTATAAGCCATTTCAGATAGCTTGTTTGGGGGGCACAGATAACATTGCTCAGTTGCTTATAGGCATCTTGCCTAAGGCACGTCCTGCCGACTTGTTTATTAAAGTATGCCTTAGCACATTTGTACTCTAAGCACGCAAAGGGGTATGTTCAAATGCCCCTTAATTCGGTATTATATCTCCTTCCCAATGAAGATTGGTCGCAAGAGCGCTCCTGCCTCTACTTATTATCTCAAAAAATAGTGATACTAGTTATTATTTTTATTATAATATATAGCACCCTTACTGATCAGTCTCATTATGCAATATCTACATTAGCAGCTAAGCAAATCAAAGCATTGATTCCCTCTAAATTAGAACAGAAGTATAATTGCTATAGTCAGTTACCCAGAGAGTCGGTAAATGCACCTTCTATAGGACCTCAACTACCTCAACTAGGTCTAGAGAACAGATTAGGTCAATTAGCTATTATTACCGTTAGTCCAGAGAAACCAACTATTGCACAACAATCCATTGGAGATACCGAAGCCTGTGGACAAGTCACCAGAGCTACTGCAGGCTACTATATATTCGTAAGTACTTAAGGACAAAACAAATGTAAAATATTCATGATGGTCCCGCTAACAGCATGGTTATAGCTCATAGTTTTATTTCTATCTATTCTACGGTATATTATATTTACTTATTACTAGTTTTAATGTTTTATTCTGTAATTCTGACAATTCAATCAATTTCTACAAACTTTGAACTGTAGTTAATTGCATAACTCTCTTAACTAGACTAAATTGATTTCCTGATACATATTATGAGCACATACATTAATGGATTGGCTAACGAGTTATACAAATCACCTTGTATTGCCATCTAATGCCAATAGATTAAACTAAATATTTTCCCAAGTTACACGTGTAATAATAATTAACAATAGTTTTTATTTACATTGTAATAGAACACCCTTTATTGATTGGGATCATTATACAATTTCCAAATTAGCACCTAAGCGAATCAAAACAGCAATTCCCTCCGAATTAGAACAAAGATATGATTACTACAGCCAGTTAGCTGGACAGTCGATATACCTACCACCCTCCACAACAACTGGCCCTTAAGGACAGATCAGATCAAGTGGCTATTAATATACGCAGACCAATTGGAGATCCCGAATACTGTGGTCAAGTCGCTAGAAATGCTACAGACTCTTAAAGAATTTTTGTGACTTATCTTGGTCTGTTCTTGTGGAATTTAAACCT
>NAOQ01000204.1:89733-113119 GCA_002751075.1 Ichthyophonus hoferi | reverse complement strand
TTTTAAAATTGGATTTGGTTATGGAAGCTGACAATAAACTAGATTATATAATATATATAAAAAAATTATAAATTAATAGACACTTCAATTTGCTTGTATCGTTTTACTTCAACAGTTTACAAATATTTAGTTATGTGAAAAAAGTTTTGTAAATTTTATTCTCATCCTGAAGAAGGTTTTAACTCGAATACATTTTATCATTTCTGTTGTACCCATTTAAGACCTATACATATCTTAGTTATAATTGGATGTGTTCAAATATAGTTGATATTGTCTGTCATATATAGACAGGTGTGTATTGAGATGAAATATGCTAACATAGATTTATTTGATATGATCCTATCTTATCTTCTACTATACTATATTAAATTAAATTACATTATATTATATTATATGCAAGAACTCTGTATGACAAAATATTAAACTCTGTGTAATAGTTCTTTTCAAATATAGCTACGCTACAATACAACATAAGCCAAGTAGCTATAGTTATAATTAATTAATTAATGCTAAGTTCTAAAGTATTATATATAATGTTATATTTAGAAAGTATAAAATGGTTCTGTCTAAGACAAATTGGCGACTTTTGATTCTGTAGTAAAATTTAATAAAGGCTATAGAGTTTCTGTTCTAAATTCTCTACTTGAAATAGTCATCTGTCACCTTGATAATAGGTGAGATAAATACTACCTAGGCTGAAATCGACAGTTATGTCACTATTACGTTCACATGCTGTCGAAATTGTGAGTAATAATTTATGATTTTTGTTTTATGACAAAGAGCCTTAATTACTCTAAACCAGTGAATTGTTTAGAATTGTTTGGGTAAGCTCCGTTAATAAGACTATGACGAGGTAGGCAAGTATGTTATTTCTCTTTAAACAATTTAGATGCAAAGGTACTATAGTGAAAAGACAAAATATAGTCAACAAATACAGTTTCAGGTGTAATCATATTATCATATAGTTTAATAGTTACACGATTGTAATTCTCGATTGTGGGCTTAATTATTATGGATATGTTTCCACCCACATAGGATCTTGCTCTCAGTCCTACTTGGATTGTAGGCATATGGTGTATTGGGCCCCAGTAATGCATAATTTAATAGTTTTTATAATTGCTCAGCCCAAATAAGTGTTCTACAATTTTATAAGGTATAAAATGATGGTTGTCCTGGTACGGGATCTGCTGTCATTGGTGACAGTTGAACTGATGAATCGAATCCTCTTAAAGATATGCAAGAAGAAGTGAATAAAACATACAAAGCACAATATTTTCTATAATACTATAACCCATATGTAAAAGATTTAGATTGGTTATCTATTTACATAACTATACTTATTTAATGTTATTAGTAATTATTATTAATTGTGTATTCCAGGGACCAAACATATCTTCACTTATTTTCAACAAAATGTACATAATAAAGCAAAGTAAACAGACTTTATGTTGATATGTGCTTCTTTGTAACAGAAACGTTTACACAAAACACTGCAAGAACAGGCATATTGCGATAAGCACCTGTTGGGAATAATAAGCAAAGACAGGTGTGTCCCTGTGACCTATATTCTTTTAGAAGACGAGGGAATACCGCCTTAAGGGTTTAAACGTTTCCTTTTGCCTACACGGATTACAGATATGCTAAGATATAGTTTGATTATTAAATAAATTAGCAAAAATTCAGGATTAAGCCCAGAAGGTTGATAAGAGTAAGAGAACTTAATTAGTTGGGCAGCCAGTTGTTGGCTGATGGCCAGGTTGCGATGTTACTGAAGCCACCTAGTTGCCCCAATACAAATATAGACTGTTGTAACTCTTCCTGGCGGTTGCAAGACTGTAGAGTTATTGATAAAAGCTGCTGGATCTGTCTTGGGCAGAATTTCCAAGCAATAAATTATCTGGACCACAAGCATATGATCTGAAATGGCTTATTATATAGTTGTGAGACCTCTGCCATTGGCTTGTTTGATTTTGATCGATCATCTTTAATTGGCATTTAACACCAATAGATTGCACGAATTATTTTTTCCAGACTACACATATAATAGTAATAGCTAATAATATTCAATAATTATATCCAAATAGAAAAATACCTAAATTATGTAAATGTTTCTGTTTTAACGAAACCGTTATGTGCATATATTGGTATCTGCATTTTGATATATTGCATACCCAATATTCAATTTATTTATTTCATCTAAAAATCATACCTACTTTTTATATATCTATTGTATATTCCTTTCTCTCTCTCTATTTTCTAGTCTCCTCAACAAATCATGTTATTCCTTAGATGCTTATGTAGTTGATATCACTCTAAGTCGGACATGCTCTATGCTTTGTTCACATATTCCTTTCCGTTGTCTATTTATCATACCTCCCATCTATCCCTTCCACTTTCTTTTTCTTTCTCTCTTTACATATTTAGATACTTAAACATTCATACCAATCCAAAATACTATGACTATGTAACTCTGTTACATAAGCCGTAACTTCTGAAGATTTACTCACAGTTTATCTGTTTATGGTCTGCTATGGGTAGTACCTTATTGGATGAGGTTATATAAAATTATTTGATTGGTGGTATAGACTCATAAACCCCATTTGACGGGTCAGGACGATGGTGGGGAAAATATGTAAAACTAACTCGGGTCACAAACAAGGACCGAAAAATATATTAAACACATTTTACGCCTGAGAGCTAATATGCTAAAAATTGGGTATCTCCAAAAAGTAATACTAAGCACATTATTCCTCTAACACCTCATATCATCCATCGGTCATCGAGGACGGCAAAAAAGACAAGAGTAACCAGACCTTTAGACCTACAAGACTCGAATCAACAGAAGGATTTCGTAGCAGTATTGACAAGGAAAGCGTTTCCGTTCCCCGATCATACCCAGCTATGTCATCTTCAACTTCAAGCGATAAAGAGAACTTAGGCAAGATTGGCGCGGAAACCTCTGACAGGTAGTGTTGAATATAGCTACATACACAATATGGATACAAAACAGGCATAGTCAAATTAATTAATTACTCGAGGGTGGGCTATTACTACCTTTTGTTTGATTCACTTGAGTAATAATCGCTATATCATCAGGTAATCTATATGTGTTGTGCTATATTTAGAAAATGAATATTAAATAATTAATCATTACCACAATATTATTAGCTTAGTATTAAATAGTTAAGTAATTTGGACTATAACTGCTTTTTCACTGATGTAGTGTATGCAGTTATTTTCAATGCATGCTATATATAGCATAATCTACTTATTAACCAGTTAAATAAAAGTTATTAATAACCTATAATTAAGTAATTGGTTAATTTAGTAAACAACTGTTTTTCACCTATGTTGTGTATGTGGGTAGCTATAGTCATTATTAGTATCCTTGTTTGTGTGTTTTAATCTAATAATGAGCAGGTGCCCGTTTCATAAAACATGAGAACAATAGACTTAATTTACTGTGTTGGTCAATGGTTTGATAGATATTATAAATGACTGTTCTAAAGATTACATATTATTCAATGCAAGGAATAAGCTTCACATCATAGTCTTACCAAACCAAGGAATATTAAATGGATAATATATTTCTATTTCTGAAGTAAGGGTTTTAATATGCGATAATGCGGATGTAATGTCGTAGTTAACTTAATGACATAATTGGGTATTAGTATGCATATTTACTTAAATCATTGTCAAGGTACGCTGTGCTACGATCTTTACAGACATATATTCAATGCCTTTATGAAAGGCCTTTCTAAAATGCGTTATGATATATATATATATATATATATGACCATATTTTTTATATTCAATATAGAATGATTACATCGTTAACAGTTAACACTATGCTAAATACGCATAAACGCCGAGGGTGTAATATCAATATTCTATTGGATGGTGGCACATTGCCATTTAGATAGACCAGTGTTGCATTGGCTATAATGCCTTTGATTCTCATATTATATATACGTACATTGGCATCGATGATAAATAGCCAAGGAATTACGACAATAATACAAAACCGCGACTATGTAGAGGAATGCAATTTAAATGTTTTAAATAAACAATATTTTTATCCTTTAATTTAATTTTTCTTTATATAAAATTACTTATGAAGACAATAATTGATCACATGACAATGTGTCATCCATTTATCCTATGCCGGGAAAACTTTGGCAGTTCCAACTATAGGACAGTCAGGGGATTAATGCGATCAGCAATCTACCAATGGCATGACAATCTAATCTTTATCTATATCGTTCTAATTGACCTTGCGTTGTTCTACACGCACATCTTATATATTGTATCTATTGTTTCCTGTTTGTTTTCTGTAGTGTTTTGCTATTTTTTCCAAGTTTGTTAGGTCGGGGTAATTCTTGTTTTTTTTTTGATTTATTGTAGCTGTAAGCAGCTTGTTAATAAAGTTTTGATTTGATCTTAGTATTAAGCTACCTTTAAGCTTATATGTTTTCATATTGTGAGGCTAATCTAATGGCCCCAACAATTGGTGACTGACAAGTAGTTGGCGTACAATGTGTAAGTGCATGAATTTCATATAATTCATATAATTCATACTGCCAGGGTTTCTTTCACAAGAGAGAGTAGGCGAAGTCAAGTATTATAAGAGGTACATATATTGTGATTAGTAAAATACAAGTAGTACATCTGTGTAAGTTGAGGCAGCTAGATAACAGTTGTTTTTCATTTCATGTTGACATTATAAATATAGGGCATATTATCTACTGAACCAAACCTAGTAAACTATCAACCATTTTTCTATCTACCCACATTTTATATTTTAATTTACTTTGGACAGTAACAACTTCCCAAGAGTATGGGAAGTGATCTTTGTAAAACGAGCCGGACAGAGGGTGTGGTGTACGACTCTACTCAGTCTATAGAAGATACAGAGCCCTTGAACTTGACTCACTCTTCTACCTTGAAGCCACCCCCTGGATCAATAAATAAAGGTGGGATAGGAATAGGAGAGGAATAATGTTATGAGGGAAAAGAGAGGGTGTCAGGGGTAGTATGATGTTCTATTGTAAAGGGGTATTTTTGAAGAGTTTACGAGTTTAACTATGGTTTTATTGTCGGGTATATTCTTGCTTTAGAGCTTTGGTTTTTTATGAACTTAGGATTTGGTAGAGAATATCGGTCTGTAGGTAGGATATATATAGTTATATTGTTTATATGCTGTATTGCGGCTATCCTGCTGCAACCATGTATGGTGTGAGTAGGTCTTTTGACTACCTTCATATAGCTGTGAACGAAGTATTGTCTATATTGTAATTGGCTCTGCTATAATACAAAGGGATGTTCACAGTAATAGTGTATGTGTTCAGGTATAGTGGTATATGTATATTATATTATATTATATTATACCATGTTATATTTTATTGTATTATTTTGTATTGTAGTGTCTAATCTTATCCTATACTACATTTCATTACAGCATATTATACCATAAACCTACCTACCTCCGACACAACATCTAATCTCTTTCTCTCTTTCACTTATCCCTTATATCCCACCTTCTTACATTGATCATCCCCCACTATACAGTCCAATCATTTTTACATCTACCCGTATTTCCATCACATACCTACTAAATATCTTTCCATTGGCTATTCGCTCTCTCTTTCCCTTATCCATGTGTACATATACACTTAGGTAAGTGTACCTACTTGCCAAACAATGCACAAATGTATTATCTATAGTATATATAGTTTATCGAGCGTTATCTATGTCAAAACTATAAAAACATACATGAATATTATATATATATGTATACCCAGATATCCACACAACATTCATTGAATGTCGTCTCTGTCGACAGTTCGTCCCGAAGGAGGATAGTGAACGACACATGTTAGCCTGTCTGGCACCTTCCTCTTATAATGGTATGTAGTATGTAGTGGAAGTGGGGTGGGTGGTATTGTATGAGAGTATGTGCTGGTATATAGCCTGATTGATTGCATGGATTGGAAGATGTATTATGATTGGATGGATATCTTCATTGTAATTGGACAATTAGTTTTATTGTGACTAAATATGTATACTATATAGGTATATCAGTTATTTGTATCTCTTCGTTACATTAAAGTCATTGTTGTATTTTAAAACCTATTTAAAAAGGCCAAATACCCATGTACTATTATATTAATTTGATTAAATGCAATTGGTTTACTTGAGGGACATGCCAATTATTTCTATTGTATAAAATATGGTTTTATCATAAATTGTTGAATATATGACACGACTACAACAATTACTTTACTGTTTATGTGGTCCTGGATGGTAGTTATTATCTTACTCTATTGTAGTTATTATCTTACTGTGTTTTAGTTTTTATTTCACTGTGTTTTGTGTGGCAGCCAACAATGGCATGTAGGGAATGCCAATATAATTAAAACATGTTTATTTATTTATCACTCATTATAATTAATTGATCTTATTAATACTGAGCTGTATTCAGTTATCACTCTACAATTATACTATCTAAATATATGATACTATATATATATACACTATTTGGCAACATAATTAATTAGTTAATTAAGCGCATAACAAACTTACCTAATTGTATACGTAACCATTTTGCATACGTTCAGTAAAGTTAAAATTAATACTGCATTAAAATCTATACTAATATATATATAATATATATAAAGGGGGATAACTTCTAGAGAGTGGGTCTAATACGTGTGATTTCAGTGACTGTTCTAGAAGTTAAAGTGACAGATGAGTGTCCTATCTGTCTTGAATGCTTTGAGATAGGAGATCCTCTCGCTCGCTTACCTTGTATGTGTGTCTATCATAAATGGTAAGGATTGCAATTCTTTTAATTGGGATGGTTGTTTGTTGTGCTGTATCATACATACTATTATACTAGGTTATATATATATATATAGTCCCACCTATATCCCCGTTTATTTATTTCATCTCTTTCACTCTATACCCATTTCATTAGGATTGACATAATTCATACCCTTTTTAGGTTTTGACATATTGAAAATACTTTGAAGGTTTGTGAATGTTTCCTCTTATTTTTTTTGTAATTATGGTTGCGCTGTTATTCATATATCTCAATAGCATATATAAGTGTGTATATATATACTTGCATATACAAATATATTACCACAACCTATTATATTATCTCATAATCATAATAGGTTATGGTGTATTATACGATGACACTATCTTTATAATTCAGATATTACTCTCCCAAAGTTCTTACTGGAAAATGTAGCTGAATATACCAACACATACAACAAATAATAGCTGTATGGTTTTTATTTTAACATTTCTGCTTGTAATAATCGGCTGCCACCCTGAGCATAGATGAGATAACTACTGCATAGGCTTAAATTGACACTTACTCCCCTCTTTCTTCCCTTCTTCCTTCCTCTCCTTATAGGTGTATCACCGCATGGTGTAGCCGTCAGCGATGTTGTCCTGTCCATCTAGATATGCCTATATAATATTTCAAGAGAGAAAAATCGAATTTCTTGAGAAAAGACGTTTTATTTATATCAACTTAATCTATCGTCATGTTGCCGTGTTAAGAGAATCACATATAGCCCTTGGTATATATACTGTCGTTTTTGTTTTAGAATAATGATTTTGTTTGTTTTTGAATATATACGATTTTTTAATAACCATTCTGATGTCAGACCTAGAATGTCTCACTTTAAGACGGACTGAATATAGAAGTGAATATCTATATAACATTAATGCTTAGTACTTATTGATTAAATATTGTGATGGAAAATATCAATACTTCCACCACCAGTTATCATGTATGTCATCAATTTAACTGTAAACTCTCCCTTAAACCTGACAAATACAGTTAGGATTACCAACCCTTTAACGAAGACAAACCCACATAGTATAATCATTTCATACGTTGGAAAATAAATATACTGTCTTCATTGTAAGTTGCTAATGTCATTAATTAATTCTAATCGAGTTTTGACTATTGTGCCTAATTTTCCTAATTAACTAACAAAAAAGTTAACGTCTTTTTGCTTTTGTCATCAGCAACAGGATTTCAGACGGCCGTGATTTTTTACAATTTATTACTAAAGACCAAGAGTAAATTTTTTTAAACAAATGAAGCTTTAAAAATAATACTTCTCAGTTACAGAGAACGCCCGTCGAACTGTCCAGTAGACAGCGCTAAGATATTTATGTTGTTTTTCAAAAAAAGATAACGATAAAATTTCAGGTATGCGATTAAAACTGAATGAATCACTAAAGAGATCTTAATTATAAAAACCATGACTTATAGGAGTACTTGTAGTCAAACATCTAATGCATTTATGTACTTATTAAACCAATACTTTTTTAAAAAATATTAAACCTATTATATACTTATATATATATTTATATATATAACAAACTAGAGATTTAATTAATGTAGATCTGTACTTCAAGAGGTTGTAATAGCGTATTTTGTTTTATAAACCCCACTATTTCTAACCCTGGTTATGTGAACGAAAGCATCGGAATGTCAAAATTTCGCGCTTTATGGAAAAAATATGGAATATCATAAATATTTTTAAAAGATTTGCTAGACAAAATATGTATTGAGACCAGCTTGCTACCACAAAACAGACGATTTGTTATTTCTTAAAAAATTGAGATAAATAATAAATAATAGATTATAAAAGGCAAATAAATAAATACGTTTTTCAGTTAAATAACAATCTCGCCGGACGCGATCTCTTTTTTAGTTCAGAATTTAAACGCAATTAAAAACAACAATAGACGCATAAAATTTTAATATCATGCACTTTTCTTGGATGTGCACCAACCTGTGCATAAAAACAACCATACAAATATATTTTTAATGCTGAAAATCCATATGGTTATTGTTAGTGTATCCTTAAAAAAGAAAATACATTTTTCTTAACACATCCAGATCTATGCATATGGGAACTAAATTTACAGTAGGCACGAGGTACAAGCGTTTAGATAAGGATAGGAAACATAAAGGCCTGTCTGCTGAGAAATTTTATATGGTTTTTTAAACTGGTTTAGAGTTAGTGCTCATATACAAGCGCAAAAATGATGCCAAGAATTGAACAAAATGAAACCGGTTATTTCGACGGGCATCAGGATAGGTTTTTCTTTGTAATCCTAGTTTTTGACTTAATGTATCCCTTTATTACCATGGTTCAAGCCAAAATGATGGGCGCTTATCCTGGGAGGAGATTCCGACAAACATTTGCGGATGCCACATCTATCTACTGTCATATTGTTACCGGATTTCTTTCCATCTATGGGTTAAGTGCAGTATTTTTAGCACAGAGATATGGACCAGAAGACTGCATGGACGATGCAAAGCCTATGGTTCAATTTATGGGTGTATGTATGGTTATTCATAGCATAACTAGTTTTTACATGTTACCTATTGTTCACGGTGAGAAAATTATCACTCAGCCTTTGTATGCTGGACAGATTTGCATCAATCTGGTTGATTCCATCGTTGTAGGTTTACTCTCCCCACCTCCCCTTCCCATGAATATGATAAAAAATGCCAATACTTGCTTTGTAATTAGTATATATTTACTTTTTTTCTCAGAAGCAAGTTCTTTTATTAGATCTTTACTCTCTTTTGTTTCATATCTGCACCTTTGTTGATCTTAATTATGATTTGGATCCCTATACAACATTTATTCACTTCTCTCCCAATAAACCTCATCAACAAAGGCAGTGTACATCCGGAAGGGGATTAGAAGATCTTATTAGAAAACAGACAGTTCAGGAAACCGACATAGAGATAGTTATTTAGATGAGCTAGAAAATTGCTAGAAATAAGTATATAGGAGACGAATTATGGAAGCATCAACTAATCTGCAGCAATCACTGCCCAGTAAAAACATAATCACACGCAATAGAGTTTTGCAATTACAGAGGATTTACGTATTGCAATTCTTATGGTCATGTAAATTAAGACTATTGATACCATATCCATGTATTTAGATTTGTGAGACCCTTAGGTATATTAGAATTTCTTAAATCCTGATTATTAAAATGACGAGTACTATGTAGCGTTATTAAAGTTCAACGGATAATTTGTTGACCCAATATTGTAAGCAATTCATGCTCAGGTTCTCCGGCGTCTATGGAATCAATACCACAGGGAATGGAAAAAGATATTTTTGCATATATGGTTACAGAGGCAAAGGGTTGGCCCATTCCATTAGCCAATGCAACTCTATAAAATACTATGGTCCTATACCTTATTTTGTAATTATTCACAGGCAATTCGTGATCCAACCTTCAACAATGCTATGCTCTTATACGGTGCTGTCAACGCATTTGTGTTTGTCCGCATGTTTTACATGACCCTGGTGGCCTATACATTTATTGACCGCAAACTACTGTACACGTTTGCCATTGCATCATCATTTATTAGCCCCGTCCTGTCTGGCCATGATATGATGTGGTTGTCCATGTACGGGTTTCCATTCATTTACGGATTTGTGGTCTTTATCTATCGCTCCATCCCTCGTGCAGAAACTTTTGCAAATATGAGAGAGAATTTAATGCAGGTACAATATGAAATATCTTCATTTTTGAGATCTTATCCTTTGTCATATACACTTGCTCGGTTTGGTTTTTAAATTCTTTCTTTTGCGTTTGATTTGATAGCATTACTCTGGTTTTTTTAATTTCCATGATACTTCATTTACAACCATGCCAATACAACACATGGTGATATTACAATTGTAAAAATTTCTGCTATCTATCATTGTACATGTCTTTCTTCTATCAATATATATATAATGCTATATTAAAATGCTCTTATCGATACTGGAAATTTATGATTAGCAAAGATACATCAAGAATTGGTATATATATGTTCAATATCATACTTATAGGTACATATGCACAAATGTTTGCATACACATGGAGCTAATTATTCATATACTTGGGTTTATATACATATATAAACAAGTATGCACACGCACAATCATGTACACATGCATGTACTCTAACTTATTTAATGTATACACATATCTTCAGGCGCCTTCCACCAAGCCCAAAGTCAATACACTTTCCCGAGCACCCGATACCACCATGGTCTACGATATAGGTCCTGATATTGGGTCGGAGTTCAACACAGCACCTCCTGGTCCCCCTGAGGATCAATCGCCTTGGAGTCCTGAAGACAGGGGTGATGTAGATGTAGATAATACAATTAGCCCGTGCAAAGGTTCACCAATTATGGCAACCGAAAAGGTAAAATAAAAATAAGTTTCGAGAGATGAAGAGGAAAGGGAGAAAGAAATGCACAAACAAGAGCATACATTTATATTGAATATATGTTAATGTTATCTGTAATAAACATCATCACAATAGAATCTGGGCAATAGAGGTTTTTGCGTATAATTAATATTGACGTTGTGTATATACATTATCTAAACACGTATCTACCCTAACGTCTAATTTATACGTTGATTTATGTCAACACAATTATATTCACGCAAGCACAGAATTGCACACATATATACATAAATGTACATGTAAGCATATATTATATCTAAACACACACCCATATAAGTCTATTAGCACTTGCAAACAATATTTGAAATATACCAAATTCTTGTTCATATTGATGCTACTAGGGTATTTTGATGGTGTGCACATAAATGCATATAAATTAAATAAAACCAACTCATGTTTTATTGTTCAAGGCAGCAATTATATATACAGTCTTAATGACTCTAATGTGGTGTTAAATTTTTAAACACTTGCCGCATACATACGCCACTATTGTTCTTACATAAACCTAAATCTATTCAGTAACATTTCAAGTGAAGGATATTTCAATATACAAAACTCCTCTTTTAATTTCTATTTTTGCTTCCTACTATTTACCACAGTCAGTGCTTTAAAAATGTTCTCACTTCCTTATTCCATAGTTAGCATTTTCATTACTTGTAAAACAATCTACGACCCTCCTACTCTCCCCTGCACTTCCCTCACATCCCCATTTTTTATTATATTCAAATTTCCATGTCTTTATCAGTGTTATATTTCAACATTTTCTAAGTTACCATTCTATCACAATTCAAGGGTTTAAAAGACCCTCAACAAAACCCATATGATGGACCCAATCACTACGGGCCAAGGCCAGTATTTGGCAAACCTGCCACGCGAATGACTCTTGGGGCAGCCATTTTATTTGGAATGATGATGATTGGATTCCTTATCTCTACTGCAGTATTAGCAGTAAAGGACACAGAGGACGGCAAATGTAGAGCTGACACTAGGGACTTGACTACCAAGGTGTGTACAAAAAGAACCAAAGAAAAAAAGAAACAAGAAAATGACTGAAGTAACATCTACTAAATTAATAAAAAAAGAAATATAAAAAGGTAGTTAGGAAAAAAAGGTATAGCAAAAGCAAAATTATTTATGAAAGAAATCTTATAATTTAATCTGACTATCCGTTTGGAAGTAAAAACATAAAGGAACATTATAATATAAAAAATGAGTTGCGGAGAGTACACATTTTTCTAATCAACAAAAAATAATTTCCACTTTTAATAAAATGAAGATAAACCCCTTAAGCAGCACAAATGTATTATTCAAGCACATATAATCCACTCCACACAAATACGTACATACACTGTTCATTTTACACCAACATGCGTGCACACAAAGGAAGACTTATAAAAATATATACACGCAAGTAGACAATTATCCTTTTTAGTACAACTATTTGTTTTAATTTTCCGTTGTGATTTTCCACAGGACCCTAAAGATTACATAAGTCTACCAATAAAGCTATCCGACCCAGAGCGCAACGCTCGTGAAAAAATGGTTTTGAGTAATCAGCAACTCTACCAATACCAGCCCCGTAACACGACTGCTTTTGCCAACACCAAGGGAGTAACGTATCTTTTTGGAGGCTCAGGGGGGCCAGTTGGAACTGCAGTAAGGGAATTGGAAAAGCAAAAGTTTTTTGTGGAGGCTTTGTTACCTCACCAATTAGTTAAGGTAGAGCCAATGATTAAAGCAACTCTGGGCATGATTCCCACTTTGACCTTTAGTGCTCTGACAGACTATGATCAATTATTCCATTATGGTCTTCCGAAACCCAAGCAGGTAATATTAGACCGATAAGCTTGGCTACTTAAAGAAAATTGTATACATGTTTTTCATTGTTGGAGCAGCATCAAAATGACCTGCACCTATTTATTATTAAGCGCCTACAAATATATAAATTTGTAATTCCTTAATTGTTTCTGTAAAGATATATGTATCAATATACTTGCCCATAAATACTTAATTCAATACAAATTTTAGTGTTAGTTTGGCTCTGAATCTCAATCATCGGATTAACTTTATTTATCAAAATGGGTTATAGTTTATTTCAATTTACTTCTCTCCGTATATATCTGTCACAAATGTATAAACAAATTATCAAAATTACATTTATGTGCATAACCATTAATACCTATAGTTTGATGCATGAAAATATATATTTCAGCTTTTTTATAACGCATATTCAAGAGATATAAACCCACTCATGTATACATGAAATATGCTCAGGACGCACAAGCCATTCTCAAGGATGCTCAATTTGCTTATGAGCAATCAACAATCACTGGCGGGTTTACCGAAAAAAGCTATTATCTCCCCAAAAAAATGCAAGGAAAATTAAAGGAAGAGGACATCAACAACCTACTACCTCCTGGGGTCACATCTTTGATGGATGCCATGACCCGTGGTTTAGTTTATTCGGTGTGTATGGATATGTCAAATATATACTTTTTGTGGATATGGTGCATGTATACACACATGTTTTGTTATAACGGTCCATTATATGTATGAATGTGTGTAAATATATATGATGCTAAAACTCCAAACAGAATGGAATTGTGAATAAACAACATAACATTGCCTACAAAACAAAATATGTTTTATGTGGTTTATATCTTGAAATTATTTTAATTGGTTATCTACATATAAATAGCCAGTTATTAATTGGTTGTCTTGTAGGTGGATATGTCACACGTAGATGTGATTGGACATTACAATCAGACAGCCAGATTACTTCTTACTAATTATACCGGACCTCGAATCAAATACGCCATTGGTGTAGTGGGCCTATTTATTGCTCACAACATTACAGATCCAGACGACCCACATAGAGTTATCAAGTGCGTGATTTATCGTGTACTTTTTTCCTGTTTTCCTTTATATATTTTGATACCTGTTGAGTTTTTCATATTAGAGTTTTTATGATCGTGATTTTTTTTCTATTTTTTTCTTTTTCTTTCTTTTTCGGTCCTACTTTTTTTTCTACAACAAGGTATTAAAAATAGTGCATTGGATGGTTATTTACATATTATACCTTAACAAAAATACATCGGTTAATTATTATATTAAATTTGCATATATTATATATTTTGATACTATATACTAGCTTCCTCTCCCTCTCCCTTTTCTTTTGTTTTCGTGTATTTTTTCATATTTGTTATTACTGTTTTACTTTGAATTTTTCTTAATATATTTATTTATCTAAATAGCTTTGTACACATGTAGATCCAAACTTATGCCCTTAGCAATATGGCTAGGATCTGGAAGTGACCTAGTATTTACCCCCAATGATTCGGATGTGGAATGGACTATGGCCAAACTCTTTTTTGCATGCACAATTAAAACAGTATCCCATGTCCGCCATGTTGTTATCGATCACATGTTACAGGTTATTAGATTTTTTCTTTTTATTCTTTTACTTCTTGATATCCTGAGTTAATCACATCTTCACTGTATTTTAATTATGTTTATATATATGGCATTTTTTATTGATACCTGCAACTGCAGCCAAGGTTCTTCATATATAACAAATATTTTTTTTAATGTATATTTATTTATATTTACATTTCTTCTTTTTTTTTTTTGTAAATTTACTACATATTAAGCTATATCATGTTAATTATATTTATATGAATCTAATAATTTATTAATTGGTTTTTGTGTAGGCAAAGCTCTTTATCCTTACTTAAATATTGATCCCTTAATGTGTGCACATGTATATATATTTTTCTGTATACTGTTACATTTATTTTTTTGTGTACCTGTATCTTCACATAACACAAGGAAGATATAATTTCTATTTTTCTGCCAATTCGGCTATATATCTGTTACTTAACTCATTACCAATAATTAAATTACTTATTTAATTTTCTTATACATCAATCCAAATATATTATTACGTATCTCCCAATTTATAAATATATTTGGTGGTATCTCTAGAAAGTTGGCTTCTTATCTTAATTTATATATCTATATTTCTGTATACATCGATCTATATACTTATTTATATTTTTCATGTTAACACCTATCTGCTCAATAAAAGATATTACTTTATTTATTTAGTTAACAGAATCATCATCTTATTACTATTATTTGTAACTATTAATTTTCTGACTCCAATTTTTCTATTCTTTCTTTTTTTATCTTGACATCACCTTCCTTTTGTTTCTCATATTCACAATTTCACATTACAGGAACCACACATTATTGCATCCCTCCGCCAGTTACCAAATCAACATCCGGTCAATCGCCTAATCTCCTATCATGGCTACATGGGCATAGGAATAGCAGAGTTTATCCAATCCGTCTTTATGCAAAAGAATCCTTTGATAACATCTGTTGATCAGGTATAGAGATAAATATATTAGTACATAGATATAAATCTTGTGTTAATGTGTGAGCTTATGCATATGTCTGTGTCTGTATGTTTCTAAATATAACTAGATGCATGTGTATATGTATATATGTGATGAGATCAGTGTTCAGTTGTGGGATGGGTTGAAGTAGTTATTTTATGTATAGAAAACCGCAATGGGGTAAATATACGTTATAGTTCTATATGAACACTTCTTATTATTTTATTACCATAGCACCTGCTTTTCACCTGCATTTTAAAAGATATAACATTAACGGCTGTTCAACCAAATTACCTCATGAATAAAACTAAAGCAATTATGCCTTATTATTACTCAGATTCTGGGTGTCGGAGGTGAGGGCCTTGCCAGATTGGTGTCGCACCAGTTTGATGTTTTTAACTACGAACACAACGATCCTGAGAATTATTTTAAGAATCGTGATGTGCATGGTCTTCCTAATCACCATTATCGGGATGACAATATGGCCTTGTTTTATATTATTGAGCGTTTTGTAAACAGCTATCTGGGTACTTATTATAAGAGTGATGTTGATGTTCAGGATGACTATGAGGTAGGCAACCAATGTATCACATATTTATTATTATTTTAGTTTGTATTCTGGTGCTGGTTACTGTAGCCAATCTTGTCAAAAAATTACATGCCCTATGTTATTGTATGTATTTGATTCTAATGCTGATTTTGACTACTATTAATATAAAAGATCAAAGATAATATAATAAGTAGATAATGTATTAATTTTTGCTAACGTTAGCCTTTGGGTATCCAATAGGGTTAGATATTTATATTTTTATCAAGACCGCGTTGAGTGATGTGAGCAATAAAAACGCATGACTGATCATATGATCTCAGTGGTAGTATCTATGGTTAGAGAGATATGATAGCTCCCTGTCAGTAAATTAATGTATAACTTTTATGTAATTTGCAAAGCGTAAATTATCTGGCTATAATAATTTAATGGATAGCAGCTTGCGGTGTGTTGCTTGGATACTTATTGTCGGGCTAGGGAATAATACATCTGTATTAAGACTTTAAGTATTATTTTGGTCTTAGCAATTGTGTAAATATAGACAGAGAGAAGTAAAACTACACATAATGCAGAGGAGGGAGGGGGTTATGCTATAAAGAGTAAGAGAAGAGGAAAAACAAATGGCACCGTGGAATACATAATAATTTGATTAAGTTGAATATTAAAACACTTATACTACTACCCATATTTCACCAACATATATTCTTTTGCCGATTTTGACTCTCTTTGCTTCCAATTTTGACTTGTCTTCTTTACAATTATATTTTTGCTATCTAACTCTTACACGGTTATACCCCCCCAGATTCAACAATGGGCACAGGAAATGGGTTCAATGCAGTTTGGACGTGTAAAGGGCTTTCCAGGACGCATTGATACTCTAAAAAAACTAGTACGTATTATTGCACGGTATTGCTGGCGTAACTCAGTGCACCACTGTAGTAACAGTGGTGAAAATGCCTATGAATACTTGGCCCATCCTGGGGCGATGGTGGCTGCCCTCTACATGCCCCCACCTACTGTTAAGGGAAAAGTATCATGGGAAGACTTGCGGAAGGCTATGCCAACACCAGAGGAGGGATTATACAAGATTGCAATATTGCGGAATCTAAAACGATATATGCGACCCGATGATTCGTTACTTCATGCCTATATGGACGGGGGACTAGGGCCTAGGGCAGAGAGGCATATACGCAAATATCAGCAGGAAATGAAAGAGTTTTCACTCTATGTCAAAGATAGAATGAAAAAACAGGAGGAAGAAGGCTGGATCCCAGGTCCCGCGTATGGCTTGGACCCGGAGCACATCCCTTATTGGGGCTGGCTGTAATTTAATAGCATATAGTTGTTTGCCTTTAGTAATCTTATTCCGGTGTTGGTATGCTGATTGACCTTAGAAATTTATATTTTATTGTATACTATTATTGCTATTATAGTTTTCTATTGATTTTTTTGTTTCCTTTATACAACAGTATATCCGCCCACACCCTATTATACACTAAGATCGTATTTATGCATTATTAAATGAACCTAGCAAAGATTGTGAAGTGCCGTCCGCCATTTTGTCCACTTGTATGCGCATAACTACACATCATGAATACTTGATAACATTGTATACGCATGCACACAGAATATCCTGTCTTTGATGTTTTGTACTGCATTTCCTTCTTTGGTTTCTTGCCTTGTGGCTGACCTATCAGCGTTCAATTTAGTTTTGAATTTGTTTACATTTTGGAAGAAATTGATGTTAAATATAGCTTATTTTCAAGGCTTGTGAATAGCAATTAATCCATTGCCATATTTATTACCTGTTGTTGTTTAAAAGAACAATGGTAATGGACTATTAACAAGCTAATAGTATTTATCTTTGTTTTATGAAGTAGATTGATAAATCATTGTCACGATTCAAACTCCTTGAAGCCAACCTTTTCATTAAGTCTGTAAAAGATTAATCCATGACTAGGCGGGTTTAAATTAAGGTAAAGCTAATATTTGAAATACAAAAATAAAGCCTATATACCATACCACTTCATATTGATGAATGGATTAGAGAGTTTAACTTATATAAAGAGATTATTGCCCGCTTCCCAGTGCAACATGAAAAACTTTTCAAATAATTTATTCTTGTCGGAATTTAAACTGCTAGTGGTAGATTCGGCTTCACTATCTATGGACATTGGATATTCGGTTTTTTTTTTAAAAAAAAACTCAAGCTGATGGTGAGGTCCTCTAAAAGGTTTCTTGGCTTATCCTCTTTGCTGCTATTGGAAGAAAGTTATACCTTTTGTTTCGTTTTGCCTACGAATCCCAATTTTGCTGCAGAGGCAATGGGAGTCTTACGCTTTACTTTAGGGGCTGTCAGAATAAATATATATATCTTTTCTGGCTATTGTCATAACTACCTCTTGTAACGGATAAAGGTTTCGTACGTTATTTTATTACGAAATACTATAGAATCAGATTGAAATTAAGTGTATAATTGCTGGCTATATAATTGTTGGTTTAGGACAATACCAGTTAACCTGGTGATAAGCATATTATTGCATAGATTTCAACCTAATTGTTATCTAAAATGTTGTCAGTAACATATTGTCCATTTGATTATATAAGGAACCATTCTGGATATTACGTATCACGGATGTTGCAATTACTATGTGTGATTAAATGCCAATGACCAACACTACCTAAAAAAAAACATAGTAAATTCACTTAATAGACTACACTAAACATCTAGTCATAATTAAATATAATTAGTGACAGCATCTCATTAATTAATTATCATAGATTGATGTTTAACTCTCAATTACCAATTGAAACCTCATTCTAAATGCCACTGGATGCTTAATGATACAATGCTACATGAACAATAACCATTTTCGTACAAGACATCATAGTGCATACAGCGCCTACCACCTGTAGGGGATACTTCAACAATTATTGTTCAAAACTTTATTCTTTCTTCCTAATCCTGTCTATCAGATTATTCCTACTAACATGTGCTAAACCTAAATACCAAGGTACTCTCTAACCTACTATATTGGTTAGGTGTTTAACTCATGATTGTTCAGATAGAAATTATTGTCAGGATCGTCTGTTTTCTGCCTATAATCCCTATTAAATATATAGCTGTCCAAAATTGAAAGTTCAATAGAAAATAATAAAACAATGAGATTTGTTACAAGATCGTTAACTCTGAATGAACACATGGTTCCAATTAATTTTGTCAATACCTAGTGTGCAAGCACTTACATTAATGAATTAGCTAACGAGCCTTTAGATAAGGAAGCGTAGTATAGTCTTATCGAGATAAGATTAGACATTCATAGTCAATAGGAATATTTATGATTGGTTCCATTTAGATTATTGAATAGAGCGATACGGGTGTTAACCAAAAAATAGCACCCGCTGTAAAACAAAAACAACAATCAATAATAAAAACCCCACACAGATACGCGGTATCAATAGCCTAATACAAATTTCTGGCAAAAGTGCACAAAAATTGTTGAAGAGAAAATATTTCCCCGTTTCACCTGGTTAATATATTAAAAATCCCCATATTCGAAACCTAATAACAACCTAAACAAGATGACTCATAAGAGGTGGTCTCAAATAGAAAAATGCTTTAAAGACTCAGCAGGTGAATTAGTCATTAGCGACGTATCTAGCTGCACTCAGGCACAATTTTCCAAATCATAGAAAACGGCTTCTTGACCAAACTGAAGTCTTGGGTTCCTCACAAAAATACATCGCATTTAATTATATATATGTTAAGAGCCACATTGTAATGTCTAATCCACCACTGACTCTCGTAAATGATAATCAGTGTCCAGATCTCTCGCTCGTTCAGAACTCATAGAGAACTTACTAACATTAAATAACGACGATAGTTAATATTTACATCGTAATATATTACCCCTTATTGATCGATCTCATTGAACAATTTCTACATTCGCACTGGACCAGCAATATAACTACTACCAGTTATTTAATAAGAAACTCTGACAACTGTAGACAAGTCAATAACACTACCACAGTTTATGATTAGATTAAATGTGAGTAGTACAAGTATATTTACCAATCATTATGTTTAGGCTATCCACCGGCTAATGACTATGGGAATAATAAACGAACATATGTATACACATGTCTACATCAAGGTAGACTGATTTTATAAACTTCAAAATCGTTGGTATCATGATTTCTGTCCATATGCAGAAAATCTTGATGCTTTGTCAGGTGTACAACCCCAAAATAATCATAAAGTAACTATGAAAGTAAGGTGTTTAGACGGTTGGAGACATTAGAAAAGTAAAAGGCAGTCCAGATAAGAAATGGCATTGAATTGGTGTGGTATGGTTTCATATGTAAAAATAAAAACAAAACAAAAGGAATATAATATAAAAATATAATGTACAAAAAGGTACTGTGATAATTATTAGTACAAAGCATTCGTATATAATTATGCACCAACTACCAGTTAACTGGGCACACAAACTCATAATACAAATAATTAATAAACCCAATCTACACATTCATATATATGTGTATATATCCTGTGAGATGAACCTGTTAAACACATTTCTTTTGTCCATCTCTTCTCCTTTTCCAACATTTTAAAACCACGATAACATGAAGTTCCAGTGCTGATATTATATTACAATTCTCAACAAAAATACTAAATAGTAGTGTAACCAGAAAGCGTATTCAGCTCATATTTCTGTAGAAAGATGATTCATTCCACAGAAATCCATGGAAAATTGAATGGACTTCCGGACTCTATGATGACTAAAGGCGCCTATTGAGGCTTTGGTGTCAAAGCTCTGAATGAAGGAAGAGAAGTGTTAGTAATGATCAGTGGAAAGGAGAATTTCATCTTTCTTTCTTGACCCATTTCCCATTTATTACAATCAATAGCTAAATAGAACCAACGAGTGAATGGGACATCAAATTAGGAGCATATTCACCAATAGATCAGAAAAAGTGAACTTTCATTTAATACCAATAATATACCATGATGTGTTATGATAAAGGGACCAATAAACAACTGCTTTTTGCATAGTAGTTCAGGGTATTTAATAGTAGGATGAAAGAGAAAGAGAAAGACATAATATAATAATAGTAAAAAAAAAGGTAAATAGGAGGCAGGTACACTAAGAGAGTAATACAGAAAGTGAGGGGGGGGGAGTGGGCGGGGGAGGGTAACTTACACTTTTACTTCTCTCCGCAAGATGTTTAGGTTTATTCAGGCTAATAAAAGAGTCTGGTGAACCAAATGATATTGCCTCCCCCGACCAACACGTATCGTTTTCTAGAATGGCATCATCTATCTTTTTAGGTACAAGATCTTGTAATGCTTTGCCATGTAACACTGAGCCATCCTGGCTTAGGCAGGCGGAATTAGTGGAACCTTTACGTGAGAAAGCTAGTTGAATCGGTGCAAAAAATGATTTAATGCTGGATGTTTCCGACAGTGCATCCGGTTGTTTCATGCTATTTACCCCTAAACGTTTTTGACTGTGAGGTGACGACATACTGTATGTTACGGGAATATCTGTAAACTCATTATCAAGATTATCTAAATCATTCTGTATTTTTGGCGCAGTTGGTGCAGATCCCCACCCTAGAAAAGCAGACCCAAAGTAGGAGAAGGAAGAGGGCGCAACTAAAGGATTCATGCATTTTGACTGTGAAGTGAAAGGAATCAAGGGAAGGGGTAGTTGTATCAGTACAATGCCAGATACAATACTTTAATAACGTATTACTCCACTGTACTTATTCTCTATATATAAGCTGTACACTACAATAGTAAATTAGCAGTGTACAGAAAAATATAGATATACAGCCAATAGTATAATCAAAACCCAAAGCACTCGGAAGAAAGAAAAGAATAAAAGTTAACAGCGCCATTGCACTACAAGAGACAGCCAATTGACTTCAACAATTTAATTACATTACCTCATTATCTGGACTTCGGCCAACCACCATACCCATTGGGGACCCTCCTTCAATAGAATTTTGATCATCGGAAACCCTAACTGTAAAGAGGTAAGTGTCATTGCGAATTCAATGAGTTAAGGTCCAAGGATAACGCTGGCGCAACAAAACAGTAGAAAGAAAAAAAGCATTTACTATTAATTGTATTTCTTAGGGTCTGAATTATAAAATGCCAATTAAAAGGTTCGATATGATTGGAAGCCTCTATAATGCATAATAGTACAGGAACGCTCATTTTAATGTTAGTTGTAAGATTAGATATAAACCAATAACCATTTTCTTCATAATAATGTGTCTTATGTTAAATTATGACTGGTTTTTTAAAAAGCTGTTGTTCACTGTTAAATTAATAAAAAAGACCAATTATATTACTCCTAAAAATATACATTTTAGTGCTAGCTATAAAATTATTTACAACAGAGTCAATGAGATTAAAAATAATGTTTGGGACAAAGGATTATAATCCAATAGGATGTAGTATAATGGGAGTGTTGGATTGATCATAAATCAGTCAGTCACCAATAAAACTATGCAATATATACTGTGGGAATCAAGGTAGCCCAATTACCAATGATATCCTATCCATTCCCCTATTATAAACAATTATAAATATATATATAGATTATAGATAGTAAATATGTAGTTTCCATGACAACGGGTAACCCTGCAAGATATCCACCAAGTAAATTCGCCATCATATATCAACAAGACAACTTACTAGCTATGGGATTTGATCCTTTCGTAGGGGAGAATATAGCGTCAGCATTTACGAACAGACAGTTAAAGAAGATGTAAAGGCGTTGCTTGAGCTCCAGTGTCATTTTCTGTATATGTCCGTTTGATTGGTCCGTGTAGGGAATAAAAGTTTTTATTAGTCGTACAGAAATGATATATATTGGGGTTCCTATTTTAGTTATTTTTCAATTTAATTATTAATATTTAATCGTACAATATAAAGCCAATAAAATGAAATATGCAACAGTAGCTAATACAGTAACGTGTATATAAATAAATGTTGACACAGCTTCAAGCAAAAAACATAAAACTACCTAGTAATTCACATATCTATATATCTATCTCTACCTATACATATACATAGAGTATTGCTTTAAGAACAATAAACCTATTATAGATAAATATTAATGAT
>NAOQ01000204.1:56285-89399 GCA_002751075.1 Ichthyophonus hoferi | reverse complement strand
TCAGTATATTGGGGTTCCTATTTTAGTTATTTTTCAATTTAATTATTAATATTTAATCGTACAATATAAAGCCAATAAAATGAAATATGCAACAGTAGCTAACACAGTAACGTGTATATAAATAAATGTTGACACAGCTTCAAGCAAAAAACATAAAACTACCTAGTAATTCACATATCTATATATCTATCTCTACCTATACATATACATAGAGTATTGCTTTAAGAACAATAAACCTATTATAGATAAATATTAATGATGTTTCATCGCAATTAGTCGGCACAAAAGCAACAAAATATTATGTATTAATTTGCATTGCAGACAATAAAACAATTATTGTCTACTATTACCACCATGTCTATATCACCCACTCTACAATTTTCCTCAATGTCTTCCTTGTAAGTAATCTAATAGACAAACATGGTATGGTCCCCCAATAACCATCTACTATATATATAACAACAACACCTACATGATCAGGAGCCCATGCTATGAAAGGGGCTAGAATCATAATCAATTTATCAGATGTCATGTCGTTGACCAAGCTGTGTATGCTTACTGTATGTATCAACTCCATTATATACTTTAAGATATTCATATTGGTCTCTGGGAGGCATTGAATGATAGCTCGCACCTCGTCTACTCGTAATAGTTTAGGTAGGGCTAGAGAGGGTTGGATAGGTCAGTAGTTGTGATAATATGTATGGTAGGAGGATAGTATTCATGTATATAAAGTGATTTAACAACGATTTGAGACAATAACATATCTATAGACATAAATAGATCGAAAAACATTTATAACCAGAGAAGGAGCAAATAAACATTAGGAAAATACATGAAATATGAAGTACAGAAATTAGATATCAAATACAGGCAATTAAAATCTTAAACAGTATAGCCATAGCATACCAGACACCAAGAATAGTCGATCAAATAGGTCAAAGGTCATTATGGGTTCGGGCAGTTCTCGTAAAAATGTTTTGAAAAGACAGGCGGCATTGTGTACGTCACTGGGGGCAAAGTTGATCTCGCATCCTATAGAGTAGAAGGGAGATTATAATGTAAGTAAAATGCACGGGGAAAAAAAAAGAATGACAGAATGTGGGGCAAAGTGAGAGATATATAGAATGTCATATAGAACCTACCGTCATTAAACTGGTCTTTATAGGTTTCAATGGAAGTTTCATCCCCAGCTATAAGAAAAACATCCTCGGTTGTAATACCTGCATACCCATAAAAAGTTAATTGTAACCCTTTCATCTTCCAATAATTAATAATTTCACAGGAAATTACTAATAAACATGAATATTTAATGTTTTATTACCTGATTGGCAAATGAAATCACCCGTTGAGCGAAGGACAATAGGTATATGATCCTCATCATCAACAAGCATCATCAGGGGTACCCCGAATTGTTGACAGAAACTGTCAAATTATCAAATGAGACCATTGTATACTAACTACTTGCATTGATTTAATTAGATAGAGGTGCAGGCTCGTGTTTCGAAAACGAATAAACAAATAAAAAGCAAGAGAAAGGTATTGGATGTTATTAAAAGCATAATTAATGTCGTTAATAATGAGGTATTATTAATTATGTTAAGAGTATAAACGTTGATATCCTACTTGCTGTTGAGCCAATAATAATGTACACATAAATATATATATATATTTAATAAGCACGTGCTATATGTGTAATAAAATCTGATAACTACACAACCAATAGTATTTTTGATACATCTCTATACAGATATATATATGTACCACTGCCCACTTCACATCATCTTACCCTATTTTATCAGTCGGCTTAATGATTATATTCCTGCTATAGGCAGCGTAGGGTGCCAATCGTTTCGTCTCTGTCTCATCTGTCCTGTCAAAGGAATAAGCCAATTACAATGAATAAAATTTCTATTTTGTTATTTCATTGGCTTAGATTGATTGGTGTACATAGGCTGTAACCTAGTATGTATATATGTGCATGTGTGTAACGCATGCAGTGTTTAAATCAAGAAAACCAGTGCTCCCAAAAATATAATTTTATGAAAGTTCTCGTCAATCTCTTTCTATTTCGCACAATTAAAAGATACACAATATATACATATATATCTGTGACATCTATCCAATAAGGGACTCTTACTCTAAGATCTCTGGGGCAATATCTAATTGGGCTGGGTTAATAAAGGCCTTTAATTCTTTGAGGGTGCAGCAATAGTGAATCTTGGAGTATAGGTCGGAGCTGGATATAAAAAAACAAAAAAGAATGATTAGTTACATATCATGTGGCATTATAGGATTTTAGCGGCTAGGCGGTGAGTGCGGTGGTTTAAATATTCATTATATAGGTATAATGAAAACCAATAGAGAAAAAAAAATACCAACACTTAGCAAATTATTTATCAACAGTTCTTATGATCCTATATTCTCACTCTTTCCAGTCTATTCATAGTCTATATATATATATATATATATAACCATTACCCACTTTATCTGGCTCTCAACATCATGTACAATTTTTTAAAAAATACAGCACAACCAATCGTCAATTTAATTAACCTTCTTGCAAACAAAGACCACAATACATTGGTATAAATCCAGAGCACAAATACAAACATTGGTTGCTTACCTAATAAATGGACGAATCAGCTTGGTAAACGACCTCACCCACAAGGTAGGGTGGATAATATACAATGCTCCCATATTTTTCTTAAATCTGATTGGGTATTATCTTGATTAGTTATTTATTACTGGATATACTGTAATATATGTAGCATAGTAGTAGTACAAGTACCAATCATAGCATTCGTTTAAAATAATCTTATACATGACTGGTGACATATAATATCAATATAACGATCGAATTTCCTTGATTACTGATTGGCCACTACTTTTCTCTAGAACACGTGGGAAGGTGTGATATTATTTATTATTCTAAGGGTCCAATTAAATAACCAACATAATTTAATGGAACTAAAAGGTTGGCTATAGAAAGGTAATACGACCATATAAGGATATAAACCTACAGGTTTTCATGAGAAAAAAAATAAGCAGAATGTATAGGTCTATGTATATTTATATCCGAGAAAGATGATTGATATAGGACACGTAACATACTGTGTATCAAGTTTTTCCCAAACTTTGTAGAACCAATCGGCGTTTGGTTGTGATTCATCAGGCATACCAGCAGGGAAACAAACTATAACATATTCCCGGTCTGCCACTTGTTTTAATCGTTCTACCATGGATCTGAAAGTAGAGAGGGAGTTAGTATGCAGGTACATATGGGGAAAATATGACAAAAAAGTATCATATATGTATGTATTTACAAACTTATACCTAAATGGACGACGATGAAATAGATATACGGGCCGATAGAGATCAGTATAGAGCTCTTTACAGTGAATAAATAAAGCATGATAGTAAAGGATAAACCTGTATGCACATACATATAAAAGCAGATTGGTATAAGAAAAAAAAACTTATATAATGAATATGTAAGTATGTAATACAAATATTTCTAACCCTACCCCACTTACAACCATACTGCTTCTGCATTTAACACCCCAGGTAGAGCCAATCTACAGCCTGTGAAAACAATAATAGGACGACCATGTGGATCTCTTCCTGAATGATGATTGGTTTTAAGTCATGCAATCCCGGCAGCATCTTAGTTGTATTTTTCATCCATCCTTAATTATACATAAATGTTGTTCATAAAATATAAGTAATATAATGGTAATAATAAGCACATATCATTGGCTACCAGATGTTTGTTGTAATAGGTGGTTCCTCTCGCAATCACATAGATAAAAGAATAAAAGGTCGATTAATACAGTTGCAAACAGTAAATAATAGCAGGAGGTAATAAGTAACAGTAGGTAGTAATAGGTATTAATAAAGGCTAATAATCAACGAGACTTTGGACTATGTATATGTGGGTGGGTGGGATTGAGGCAAAGAGAGCCCAATTCATATATTACAAGGTATAGAAGAAATAAGGAAACGAATATATATGATCGTGTAAGATAGGATGCACAAGAAAATGGAACAGGGCGAATATTAGTATAGAATAAGTTTCAAAGGAGAGAAAGAGAGAGGGGTGGAGAAATATATAATAGAACATACCTGCATGTTGTATAATATCCAATCTCTCAATAAGGTTTAATTGACGTCGCACATCCACTACAGCTGTGCTATTGCCACAATCGGGAAAGTCATCTGTAGGAGGTAGGTAGATAATTAATTAGCGAGTAATACCTGATTGGCCCAGCCGGGCCCGGTTTATAAACCAAAAACCTTACCAATTATCTTAGGACTTTATTGAAAAGTCAGCCAATTGCCTCTTCAAAGCGTTGAAATGTATACCTATATTGCATCCTACTAGTATGTTTTTACCTTCCTTCTCCCCTCGTTGTCACATACGATATATAGATATACCCCTCTCATTTCATTGGTCTGTAAACCATTCTTTATGTAGTTAGCTACACACATAAATATACACCAGGCCTTTCTTAAGTAATTATGCCAATTCCATCCCCTACTATCAACTTACTACGCACGAATTGATATTTTTCATATACAACAACATAACTTATCATCAATTTAATCTTACTTATCATTCGCTAAGAATGACACATACTACAATACCGTATACTATACTAAATTATATTGCAGTTTAGTCAACAGTATTAAATAAAAATAAAAATCCAGCTTATAGAAATGTTATTTACCCCTGTATTTACACTGACTATCTATACATATACTAGTATATCAAATGAATCCATATAATTGATTTAGATTAACCACACCAACTCGTTAACTCAACCATAAACATATTCTTTCACCACTGGTTTGTACGGCCCTATTGATAAATATTTTCGATATATCTTTCTGTTTATATGTTTTCGTCATGTAAAAGCAAAAACACATATATACATCTCTACAATAATCAGCATGTCTTTGTTATTGGTTTCTACTAAAACAAAGTATTGCTTTCTTATATCTAATGTAATAACTTATTTCTTCACATATTTATACATACCAACATACCTACTTTGTTTATTCACATAAATATGTGAATAAAAATTCCCAAAAAAAAAAACAGGCAATTTTGTAATATATTCATAGATGTAGGGCTCAGGTCCATTTACCCAGACGCATGAAAACACACGAGATTGCATCTATATACACCTAAAAACACACACGCTTATATATCTAGATGTATGGATTAATTACAAATATTTTGGGTTATGTTTATAAATGTGTATGACAAGCTTGTATTGCATGCGTTCAAAAAGTTAAGCAAGGGTTGTTGGCTAAGGAAAAGAAAAAACATGTGGTGGAAGTAAGGGAGAGGGAGGTTGAGGGTGAGGGGGGGGGGGGATATATACCAGATAATTCTGACCAGATATCAGACATAATGTCGTTCTTTTAGTTTTCTCACAGTTTTATTTATATTAAACAAAAGCTCATATGCTAACTGGTAAGAAATATTGTTTGTATGTGGTATTATTCTTCTGCAATAAACTTGCCCCAAATATCGATAAGACTTTTTTGAACTGGTAACCAAAACCACTTCTAAACTATATTTCATAACAGCCAAGACAGGTCTAAAATAAGAAAATATATAGAAAAGTGTGCTGAGAAAGAATCCTAACTTGGCCAGTTTCCAATAGCTACTAATTGTTACGCGGTCGCCAAATAATAGTTTATAGTGTAATTACCGCAGCTTCAGTACTAAGGCGGTAGATATACTTATGCGGGGGGAAATAAGTGATTTCATTGCGTCGTCTATGCAAAACGATGTTATTGGTTGAATTATTTAGGACCCTTTAGTATGAATTATAGATTCATAAGGGTTATGACAGGCAGCCAAGAGATCCACGCTGTTAATATTCTCACAAACGTCCATGAATTGACAAATAGATAAACCAATGGATTATACCATGGATGGAGCTCAACAGATCTCAAAAATTCTAAACTCTAACCACTCTACGCTACTTTTTCACTCTTTATTGATATAACAAAAATAGAATTTTTTTAGATAACACAAGCTATATATATATATATTTCTCGAGCGGATCGTAAAAATAATTAAGAGGCAATCTTATAATTCCCTACTTTATCTATCTTTTTAGACACCGCATTCAATCGATTAATCTACACTTATGCCTTAATATGACGTGTATAATCTTTTATCAATACGTGGATAATTTATTGTTGGACTAGAATAGAATCAATCAAATCTGTCATTGGTATGTGTACTCCGTAAAAGTATTCTTTGCTAAGAGAGCGAGTATTTATTCTAAAATTGTTTTTACGTAACTGCATAGTTTAATAGAACTCGCACGATACTTATATAACTAACCGAAAATTTTACCCATAGGAAATATTTATCTTATTGAAAGCCTCAAAAAAAAACCCTAAAAATACTTCAGATTATGTATGATGAAAAAATATTTTTAATATATATCAGCTTTACTAAATTAGGATTGAATCATTGATTAATCTGAAGCTTGTAAATATATGCCCAAACCCGAATTATCATTTTTGAAAAAAAATTATATTTAGCGATTTAACTGCAAAATATTGCCTTAAATGTCCTCTAGCCAATAAATCTCTTTTAAATTTCTTGGGGGTGCCCCTTTTAGTGGAAACTATGTGTACAAAGAAACCGTTATTTCTAGAGTTTGGGAGGGTATTTCCCATTAATTTTTATTTAATTCAATAAAGGTGCATTTTTTTTACCTATTATAATAATATTTTATAATTGAATTAAACGTTTTATTTTTTACTATCATACATGTATCATACGTTTTACCTATCCCGTATCAGTTGGCTTGAGGCCACCTAAACAATACCTGTGATCGCTATATTTTGATCGGGTAACGATAACATTCAATATGATTGGGTGGGGGAGGGCTAAGCTATGCTGCCCGAACATTAAGCGTGCTGGCGAATACCATTACACAGTGATATCGATTGGGTAACAGGAGGGTATAATTCGGCTAAATAGATTTTCTATTGTCAACTATCAGAGCAGTACCAGTGCTGGCTACTTAAGTAGAGCATGTATTCGATATCAGGCTTTTTATTATTTTTTTCAAATATTTCAGGTATTTCAGGTAATTTATCAAATAAAATATATAATATATTATAGATTTTTTCTACAGTAATCTAGGTTATCATTCTTAGCGATACCTTCGGCAGAGCGGCATCTATCAAGGCATGGAAATGCAAAAGCCCAATAGATCTAATCAGCACGTGTCATTGTTCGTTCGTTAAGCTGCATGCGTGTAATTAATAGCGTAATAGCGCGCTAGTGGATTAGACCGTTTAATAGCAATATTTTTGATCTTTATTATTGTCATTATTCTTAAAGGTTTATTAAAATAAAAAAAGATTATCACGTCTAGCATTGATTATTTTATGGTATTTTTATATTTTAAAAAATAATCTATAATTGTGTGGAAGGATGCAATCAAAGTGATCCAATGAATGATTGGCTACTATCGTGTTGATCATTTCATCATTCCATTAAATGCCAAAACACAGGCGTTCACATGCACAATGAAGAGTCTACTAAGAAAAGAACTTGCATTAAGGGTGGCCAAGGGACTCTGGGCGGAAATGATAATTTATGCATAATGTTGGGTTATTAGATGAACTTAAAAAATGAAATATCAAATATTGCTTTAGATTGCAAGTAAAGATTGATACTGCAATTCCAGGGTTTTGCACTGCATGGCTCTGAGAAGGCATAGCTCAGAGCTCATGTGGACCTCAAAAAAAATAAAACAAATGTCTGGACCAATGAGAAATTGTGTACTACTACTTATATTACCTTTTTTGGCACAGGTGCCATAAACGCTTAAAATAGGATGTCTTTAATTAGATTGTTGATATCTATCTATGTATCTATGTATAATTACCAATAGGAAGTCTCATAGGGATAAAATAATAAAATAGAGTATTAAAGAAGTATCTCTGCAATGTCAAAAGGGCCGGTTTTTATAAAATCCGAGTTTATTTATGCTGTGGTGAGCTTCATATAAAATAGGACATGTGAAAAAATGCAATTATTTCACCAATAAGCCAACTCGGATTAGACCGATATTAAACATAGTAGTATCTTAGATGGTTATCATATTTACAAAGCATAAGATATTATATCATAGATGGCAATTATAACCCATACTTCTCTCAATAATATTCCAAGACAAGATCAATCTTTCGCTTTTATTTTTTTCAAAATACTATAGTATATATTTTCCTATACCTCCAGCGACAACAATCTGTCCTTTACAATAAGAACTGTTTTAAGTAATAATTTTAGAATGCCCAACTTTATTCTATGCTGCTTTTACGATAATACCACACCAATAAGATGGATGCTTTGGATTATCTGTGTCATGAGTCTAACCGATCTTTTTATTCTTTTACATCTTTATATCCCCTATTAATCCAGTCAGTATAAGGTTTAAATACTATGTATATGTGGTTATATTAATAGAATTTTTTATTTTTTTATTTTTTTAACAATTAGTATTCGTTATAAGACTATCGCTTTATATGTATATATTAGATTGAGGTGATCGTTTAGATCATCAAAGTAAATTACTAAACAGTGAAGCAATATAGGCACCTATTGGAAATAGAACTAGTATTTATTGTACAAACTATTATTTGACTTATGGTGTACCTACCTTCTTCTAGTTGTTCTAGGTAGTTATCAACAGGTAAGAACAAGCTAAAGCCTAAGTGAGTTCTGAATATGGAACACATAATTTTTCCAAATTTAGAGACGCTTTGTACTTCTCACATTGAAAATTACAATATGAACAGTAGCTATGATGTAACCCCTTGCAATCATAGAGTGGCATAATATAAATATTCTCGACGACAATTATAACCCACATTTCTCTCATAATAATGTTGCAAGACAAGATCTGTCTTTTGTTTTTAGTTTTTGTAAATACTATAATATCTACTTTGCAATACCTTCAGTGATGACAATCTCTCTTTTGCAATAAAAATTGCCTTAAGTAATTATTTCAGAATGCCCAACTTTATTTTATGTTACTTTAACGATAACACCACACCAATAAGATAGAAACTTGGGATTATCGGTGTTATGATTCCAACCAATCTTTTTATTCTTTTACATCATTATACCCCCTGCTAATACAATCTATATAAGGTTTAAGTACTATATATATATACATGTAGTTATATTAATAGAATTTTTATTTTTATTTTTTATTTTTTTCAACAATAAATATTTGTTATAAGATTGTCGCTTTATATATGTATATATATTAGATCCTTATTGAGGTTATCGGTTAGGTCATGAATAGAGATTACTTAACAGGTAAGCGATATAAGCACCTGTTGGAAATAGAACTAGTATTTATTGTATAAAATTATAATGGACTTATGGTGTACCTATCTTGTAGTTGTTCCAGGTAGTTATCAATTGGTAAGAGCAAGCTAAAGCCTATGTGAGTACTGAATGTGGAACACATTGTTTCAAATTTAAAGACGCTTTATATTTCTTACCTTGGAAATTACCATATGAACAATAACTATGATCTAATCCATTGCATTGCAATCATAGATCGGTACTATATAAATATTCTCGAATGGTCTGACTGTATCAGATTTGACTAGCTGACCTTCTAATAAAGAATCTGAATAATAAATTTCTACCATGTGAGAATTAATATATATATATATATAAATTGACGACTTAAAAACTATAATAGCAAACAATAGCTTTACTATTGTTGTGGAAACTTACTATATACATACAAATAATAAGAAAACATCAAATGGATGTCTGTAAAGTTCTGGTTGGTTTGTTGTGTATAGGAAATACTTAACTACTCTTTCATAGACCAGTAGTTTGATAACAACTATCTATTGACCTTAGCAGGTAACTATAACCAAATGTAAGAAAAGTGGCAACAATAACAAGGGATAGTCTATCTAAGCATGGTGAAGAACTCGGTTCCAGCACTACCTATTGGCCGAATATCAGTATATAATATCAAGGTCATAAAGAAAAGAAAAGAATTTAGATAGAAATACGTTAGAGCAAGCGTTTGGTTGCCTAGATTTATCAGAGCATTTGCAGCTTATGATTCTGTTGGGACTCCCATAACGAATATCTCCCGATTCTTCACAGCTTCTCTACTATATTACCATATATGCCTTGTTTTTTTGTGCAGGCAGAATTTCTCACAGAGCCTTAGAGCACTCCGGTTGTCCCCATATAGTGGCAGGCTGGCTATTACTCCTAAGGCAGCCTAGAAAAGACACTGTTGGGAATAGTAAGTAGAGACAGGAGCGTTTCTGTGTTCTATAATCGTTTAGAAGGAGAAGGAACACCAAATTAAGAGGCGCTTGAACGCGTGCCTTTGCATACACGTAGTACCTATATGCCAAGACATTTTTATAATTAAAAAAAATCAACAGGACTTATCTTTGGCAGGATGCCTTAGCAATGGGTTATCTGGAGCGGCAAACATATGATCTGAAATGGCTTATTGTATAGTTGTAGGTCACTATGGCCCTTTAACACTATTACCCCACCTATTCCTTTAGACCTCCACAACACACTATGATCCATAACAATCTTGATTCCATTTATCTATCTTATAAAAATACTACTATCTAACATAATCTTCCCTTAAAATAGTCCAATATCTCAGTTCCAACTAAATTTATATATACCACCTAACGCAATGTACTCCTTAATTATACTGCAATCATAGTTTATAAGGCGTAATGCATACGTATGGCCCCTTATTATCAACACCAGAATATCTACAGGTTAGTAAAACAATTCAAAGAGTACAGAATTATGTATATTACAGGTATATGATTGAGAGGATAGTTTACAAAAATAACTACAAATGATAATTAATATACAATCTTATCTAGTTTTCATTCAATAAACCAAGACATACACTAAACTAAATTAATGCATTCAGCTTCCAAAGATAAGCCGTACATGCATATGGTCATTTAACATACACCAAAATATTAACCCGTGCATCTCATTGGCTTTTGAAAGGAAGATTGACCACTAATCCGTCGTATCCCAATTCTATATCAGGACCATCCGTCCATAGGAGCCCTTTAAGAATATCATTAACCTTGTAGTGATCCACTGAAAAGAGGGAGAGTGTGTGAGGAAAAGGAACAAAATGATAAAGATAGAAGGAAAAATAAAAAATAAGAGGGAAGAGAAAGAAATATAATACGTGTTTGGAGAATGTCAATCATTGTTCATTTAATAGTCACAGCCCGTCGGAGTTTTATAGCTGCCTTATCTTGGTTCTATAAAATTATAAAATGATATTAATTGGCTGAAAAGAGTAGCAATAACCCAATATATTATTATATTTGTACTATAATCAATAAGTGGATATAATCTATAAACGAATACCAGAGAAAGACACCCACAAGAATACTTAAAACACATCGGTTAATTATCATTCTCCCGATCAGAGGTTCATTGATTGGTCTATTAAATGAAGTAAATAGCACAATTATCAACTACAATAATGATAATCAACAACCAAATGACGTACCAATAATCCAGTGTTATTGTATTGGGCAGAGAGAAAAAATAAGTCAAAGTGTCATGTATAATAGTATGCATGATGGAGTAAATAAACTACCGACAGAAATTAACTAGGAACAAGAGCAAACTATATACAAATATACACAATGGAATATATATATACCCTGATGATCCATGCCTATCAGATAAACCTTCTTAGGTGGTGGTGTTAACTTCTTAATAACCTCAATTGATTGAGGCAGAATCATGTGTGACGTATGTTCCTGCGCCACTCGTAACATGTCCAGGTACAATATCTTGCTGCCAGCCATGATTTCAAGTGTCTGCGAAACAATATAATTAATATGATTATATACTAATTATGTGTAACAATGTCTTTTTATCTATATATGTATAACGATTCATACGTGCAGGGATATTGCATGCAGACGTATATATTAATTACTGATGATGAGTGTATATGTTTATTTATATCTAATTGTACCTAAAAACGTAATAAAGTATATTTATACACAATAACATGGTAGAAGTAATATAGACAAAAAACGAGAATAACAGAACAAAGAGGGGGATGTAATTATCATAGGGCATATGGACTTAATAGTAGTGTATTATCCAAGATATAAATAAGTATATATATCCAGAGTTATGAGATCAGAGAATAAGGGACTATTGGACTGTTAAAAAATAAAATATAAGGAATTAATATGATAGCATAAGAGAGAGAAATACTTTATTTGGAATATGTAACGCATCGGATACATATGATATGTCACCAAATCGGAATCCACAACAACCAGTAGCTCCATGCTCCACCTCGAGGGGGGTAAATTGAATGCCTATATTGATGTTAGATAAGTATATGTGTACGTGCATAGTGAGAGAGAATAGTAATTACATCATGTTTATCTATACCTAGATCACAGTAAGGATAAATAATCAGAACTACCCTTATAGATCCCCTCGATACAACTAGTAATTAGAATTACTATTGTAGATACCCTCTTAATCTCTTCATATACTCCTAATTGTATACTTTTAAACCTTACTTTACTATAATAATCGCAACTTGGTCCATCACCCGGCCACATAAATACGTCTATACATCTACACACGCAAATGCACCCACAGTCTCTTACCGGGAATAGGTTCAAAGGAGGTTTTCGGCTCATAATCTATAAAATTCAAAAATGCCACTCCACCACCTGGACCCAATTTAAAATTCGGAAAGAGGTATGGAAAAGCAGAACTCAAAATTGGCCTATCTATTGGTCGGATGAAAACTGGGAGGCGCCCATAGGAGGATGTGCTAAAATCCCTTAGGTCATCTAGACCATAACTTGCATCGCAGTGATTATGAGTGAGAATGACAGCGTCTACAGTTCTGACATGATGCAAAGGAAACCAGGTTAAAGCCGTTTGCCAGAAGAATTTTCCACAGTCGATTAGGATGTTACGTTTAGGACTGGTGGGAGTGGTCTGATAACGAACTGTTGGGGTTGTATATGTATTGTAGTGTGTGAACGAATAGATCTACATGTTTATTTGTATATATTATGTTTGTGCGCACATATAATAATAGAATATTATAGAAGTATGTGCCTATGTGTGTGTGTGGGTTAATATGCAAAGAAAGTAAGGAGGGTTTGGCAGGAGAATAAGCATTATAATGTGTTTTATTTTTGTTTTAGAAAACTCTGAAAATACATGCTGAAATAAATAAAATAACAACAAATAAACTTCATAAAAAGGTAGGTAAATACAAGATGAGGTGCACACCTACAGAAAGAATGTACAACCATACCTAACAACGAAGGAGCCCTTCTATAGTTGGGGGACCGTATATCCGTCCTGTATGCGTCTGTACACACTTTGCAGCCACCCATAACTAAGCAGGAGACCCGTGGGATACCCTCAGAGGTTCCGGAGCCCAGAAGTAATAGCTCTAACATACCATCTTCATTCATTATTTATTACTTAAAATCAGGTATGTATGTTATCTATATACCAATATACTTAACCTACATATTATTACTTTTATTTACATGATTTTTATGATTCGGACCGTAAAATGTTCTCAAATCGGGTCCTTGCCCCGAATTACTATAATTACTATACATAGAATTGATAGTCATTCCAATTGGAAAACCGCCAATACAAAAGAATGTTTGGCTAATAATAGTATACAAGGATCTACAAAAACATACAAAACAATTGTCTAGATAGATTAAAATACCAAATACGTATTTATTGCTTTTTCTATTTAAAAGTGATAAATTTAATTAGAGGTCAATAGCTTCAGAAAATTTAAATATTAGGGAGATTTGAATGTAATTTTCAAATTTTAATTAAAAACAACCAATAGGAATGAAGATGTTGTTGTTTATGAATATTAGCGAATAGGCCATTGTGCAAATCATAAACATCCAAGGTCAATGCAGAAATAGATTGATACCAATGAGTGTCAATCAATTAGAAGGCCAAGAGAATAATTTTAGGCGTGAACTTTCTTAACCATTTAACATTTCAACTGAATTGCGGTAAAATATCTTATAGCCCATAAGGTTTGACTAGTAAAAGTAACAACATAATAGGTTAACAAAAGAATCACTACCAGACTAGTGAGATCTTTGGAGGGTGTATCAAGAATCAAATGAAAGCTGGAGCCAGTTATGTGAGTAACGAACGTAAAAATAGCAGTCCAGATTTTTCTACCTAACTATATCTAGAAGAAATATCTTATTCTATAAGCATAGCACAAAGAAAAACTATCATAGAGCATAAATATCCAAATTGGCTAACGAAGGAAATAATGAAGACAATTAGTGACAATAAAAGTGTTTTTCTCGCACAATTTAACTGATTGGGATTAATGAATGCCAACCGCAGTCTTTGCAGTATTTTTGCATGAGTAGACCCCTCAGTAATGCAAGCTACATTTTAGCATATAAAAAGTCATCAAATACGCCACTTATTTAGAGACGCATGGGCTATAAAATTAAAAAATTTAATAATTAAAGCGTACATACGTACAATCTAGGTCAACAGATACAATAATATATTTATATTAACGGTTTAACAACAGGTGGAGATATTAGCCAAGTTATTTGTTCCAGGAAGGTTTATCAACGCCAGACAGTGCATGTTAGTTAAGCGTTAGTAGTTTTCATATGATAAAAAAATAAAAGTCTATACTGCAAGGACCTATAACCATTTTCTAGTGGTATACCTTAAGTACAATGAATGTGGGAAACCATAGGCATAGGTGTCATAACCGAGTTATATTTTATAGACAATCCCTGAAAAAATATTTTTAATCAATCCAATACGGAAAAACAAGTGTGAAAACAGTGAAAGCAAGATATAACATTGAATTTGAAATTTTTAACCACAGGCTTTTTTTTAAAGTAAAACGAAGAAGGTCCATCTAAGAAAGGCATTTGATAGTGTGTTTGTGTTAAATAATGCTTCTATGGACGAACAAATGTTTGCACACATTAATTTGATTGTCCAACCAATATCAAATTAGTATTTTTTGGAAGAGCAATCAAATGCTGTCTTACTTCAGTTGTTAGTCAATATTGATTGCACAGGAGACTTTAAGCCGGATTATGGATTATTTATCGTTGATAACCTGTTTGTATAGCGTAATACGTATATTACTATAAGTAACTCATCTATGATTTAATGTATTTATTCTTTTGCACTATACCTAAAATACACACATTTTTTAGACTATATAGATCCACAAGAGTAATTTCTACATACGAGTAAAACGGTAGATTTAGCTAATTCCTACTTTAGGTTTACTTTTTATAATAACAAGGAATAAGTATCTATTCACTGGGCCAACTGTTTTACACTACTACGTTAACTACACCAAAATTGATAATTATCAAGTCCTGAGTTAGGCATGGCACATACATACACTATTTATATATAAAAGCAGACGTTACGATGTATCGACTATTTGCATTAATTTTTAGTAACTCGCAATAGTGTCAATTTCTCTATAGGCGCATAATTAATCTGATCCTAATATTCCTTAACTTTGGGCCTTCGCCTTTGAAGTTCCCACATCAATTGTGGATCTTACAATATTAATCTCTCTAAAGAAGTAGTCTCTCGGCCCTTCCTGGGCTTCATCGACTGATAATCTAAAATAGGAAATAAAATAGTATGGGTACATAGAATGCATGAACCAATGCCCCATTTTTGATTTCTCTAATCTGAGTTACTAAATCATTTTAAATAATTACATTAATGACCATGTCCATTTAGGAACGTTTTACTGGTTATTACAAATCATTATTCAATAAGTATTATATCAAGAGATCATTTTAGCTCTCAGGGCTAAACAAAAAAAAAGAGAGATTCGCATCAAGCCTGAATAGAAATTGTAAATTTGATTATTTTTGATCTTTACAATTTGAATCCAATCAATTTGGGTAGTTTTAATTACCAAATCCAATGCCCATTTACGTCTTTTTTGTAGCCAATTCTGTTGGCATTTTCGGATCACAGAGCATCGTTTAGTGTTCAAAATACAAACCATCAAGAGAAAAAGAAATGCGAGACTGCGAGTTAACCCCTATGTGGTTTAGTTACAATCATACTTAACCCCATGGGGATCTGTTATAGTGTAAACACATTTATGACAAAGACGACAAGTTTAGGAATGCAAACACATTGGATTTGGAAATTGGAAGGTATAACAGAGTCAACATATGTGTACTTGGGTTTGTGTATGGTGCCCGATGAAACTTATAATACTGCAATTGATATTTATGCTTTTCATTAATTATTACGCCAGGTGATTTAGTCATTTGACTACTTTTAGTAATTAAGCACATTCCATTTGGAAAGAGGTAAATAATAAAGACATGCTCATATACGTTTATTTCTTAAACTATAATAACATATATTTTTCTATTTACCTAAATAACAATTAAATACAACAAATGTTTTATAATATAAATTTATTATGCAAAATATGATTTTTTGTTGTAATAAAAAATTTATAATATGGATATGGTTATTATATTTTGCCGCGCTCCAAAAAAAAAATGAAGGAATTTATTTTAAGCATACTTGAGGATGTTTTATGAAAAATATAGTTCGATCGATGCTTTTGATATCATATACACTGATTGAAGTTAAGGGAATGTGTACTATCCTCTTTTGCCAGCGTTAAAAATTCTTCCAAGAAGGGTAAAATTGGCATAGATTAACCTTTTGGACACCAAATTTTTAATCTTTATGCTGGGCTACAGTGCAGCTAAATTACCAAACCTTATTGAAATGATATTGTAGATTGAAATCTACAGTTTCTTTTTTGCTCGCTTGATTTTGCTTAGGCAATTTTAAGCGCAACAATGTGGTTAGCCGGGCTGGTTTTTTTGGTGGTAACTAGTCCCCTTACAGCTCATGCTGCATTTTCTGGGGCCCACCAGGGGGATATGTATTGTTACAATGGTAAAAAGGATTTTTCATATGAACTTGGCAACACTAACATCAGAGGTGCTTACGCGAGGCGTGCCGCTAAAGTATTTGGGTAATTATTAAATGTAGTTTAGTTTACAACCTCCTCATACACTCAACAATGTATTATTTCTCAATTCAGTTCATCCAACCAAGCAATTATTATACGTAATAACTAGATGCTATTGTTCTTATGTAGTGGGTTATGCTTTTCATTTTCATGGCTATTTTATTGTTTTTTGGTTTTGAACTTATCATTCCGAGAGAGTCGACTAATTTCTAGATCTATTGACATATTTTATTAATTTAAAGCTTTGTGAATGCATTTTTTTTTTGAAGCAATCAGTTGTAAGAGTGATAATGCTTTAGTGAAATATTAAGTGGAAAACCTATTTGCTCCCATCCCTTTATTTGATAAAAGTACATACAGCAATGGGCACAGACGCACATAGATTGTGTACTAATCGTCAAGGCATGGTCTATTTTTTTACGAACCATACGAAAATTTAATAAATATAAAAATCCATTAAAATATACCAGCGCATAGGACTAGTTATGCAAACACTTTAGAAAGAACCATGGAAATTCAAAATAGGCACACGTTAAATATGCAAATCAATTCATAAACAGATAATGCACACAAGTGCGATCTCCTCCAATGATCATCGTACGTCTTCTTCCGTACTTTTTGCATATTTAAAAACCATATCAACTGTTTATCCGTGCATCAAATTAAAATACTTAATGAAATTGTGAAAAATCTATTATCATTGGGCATTTATGGACATTGTATAGTAACTAATCTTGATCATCATAAACACTGTTGTTATTCAATCTAAAGCAAACCAAAAATATTTATTTTTGAAAAACCAAATTTTTAATGGTCATGCATAGTACTTAATCGCTTTAATTATATGTGAAAATAGTATGTGTTACTATTACTGAGAATAAGAAGGATTTTTCGCTCTATTTTAGCAAGCCTTTATCCAACTTGTTATTTCTTGATATCTATATAAATATAAAAATGGGACTATATATTGTGTAAGTAAATTAGTATATGCATTAAATGGTAAATTTTTCTATCAGCTAGCTAAGATATTTAAAAGGTTGTAATTTATGTTGAAGTACATTTGCTCCTTGTGTGGACAATTTTTTAAATAAAGCAAAAATAGGTACAGTATCAGTATAATCAACACGTACCCCCTTAAGAATGGTTGAACTATAAATATCGGAATTCATTATCAAAATTTCCCTGTACGTTAAGGGCTAGTCTAACACAAATGTGTACAAGCAATTATATATATAAAAGTGAGTTATAGACAGTTCAATTGTTACTAAAATAATAATAAAACACTATGCGAAATGCTTAAACCCATAGGTTACTCTTTTTTCGTTGTATATATAATTTAATAGTATTTACTCAGCCTTCTTATGCCAATTTTCTTAGAACTTTTGTTTTAAAATCTAAACATTTTTGCAAACTCCAAATTAAATAAAACTTTGATATTATATGTGGAACATAAATGCGTAATGTTTAATGTTCAAAGTAATGAAAGTGTAATATTTAGTTTCTCTTCCCATACAGAATCAACAGAAAGACTGGAGACGGAGGCTACTGTATTGCCTGGGATTGGATAGATGGTCAGCGTTACCTGGGTAACTGTGAACATCCACAATCACCTGGAATCACGGGTACATACAATGCAGCCAATCAAACTATTACACTTTCTGGTTCCGTTGTTAGATGCCGTGTGAAGGACAAGCGTTATGCTTGTATGAAGAGAATTCAATACGGACATTTGTGCTCGTTTAATATTGTTTTCCCAGTGGTATTGGGTCCGACTGAAGGATACGCAAAAAAACCCAACCTTGGCTCAGGAACAGTACGGTGTGAATCTCAAATTATGGAAATTAAAGGAATAACTGCCGGCAAGCAAAGGTACTCCTTTAAGGTGGGTTGATTCTGCACGTCATATGTGTCTTTCTACTCAAGATTTATTTTTTCCCTCTAATTGTCATCAGCTTGTGAAGAAAAGCCAATAAAGGTAGAGCAATAAGCAAGCAAAGTGAAAACCAGAAACCTTTATGGTTAGTTCTTCAGTCTGTATGGTTTTTGTTTTGGCGAGAGAGCTTAAGTCTCAAGAAGTTTGTTTGTTTAGAGTAATTATTTATAAAACAATTAGCACATGAAATAACTATAATTTTGCCAAAACGTTATTATAGTCATTGGATCTTGGACAACCCGCTGAGAATAATTTATTTTAAGGACTTTCATTTTTCCATTGCGATCCTGACTTCAAACTAGCTTGTTAATAGTTCTTATACCTATAAGAATGTTTTTTTACAATAAATAGGACAGGTGTAGAAATATATATTTTCTAGAGATAAATGTTTACTTTTATTTTGGTGTTGAGTTGGTTTGGTACTAACGAATAGCATAGGAGACCGTGTAACCATTATATGGCTTTAGATTATTTGAAAAGTTATTGTCAAAAAAACCTTACGCAAGAGTCTATAAGTGGGATTTGAACATAATGTTGATCATATACAAACAAACAGAGTACTTTTTTAAAAACAAATTTCAAACTATAAACCCTGTAAATATGTTGTATTATTCTATGCTTAAATATATTATCAAAACATCTTACTGAGCGAGGTTTATGATGCTCATCCCACAGCTATCACGTAAAACCTTAGACAAAAGGGGAATTCATAGTAAAGCGTGGTTCTCAGGCAAGGACCGTCGTGGAACCGTTCGGAGGGGAGGCATAATCTACTCTGCTAAATGCCCAAGTACGGTATTTTCTACATATGTCCACTACTGCCATCTCTCCTGGTTGCTATTTATTATTACTTTACCTGGCCTTTGTTGGAGGTTATTGTACATTTGGTTTATTACAATATATATATATATATATATTAACAATATTTATTGCTCTGGTTTGTCTTGAATTTTACTTGTCATTTTTTAAAAAACTTTTCTTGTAGGAAATTTAGTGAATTGGAAAAATAAAGACATACAAATGATACAAAGAGAACCACGGGTATAACATGAAATTAAAGTCTGTAAATATAGAAATAAACAAATATCCTGGTCCAAATATAAAAATATAATAAAAATATTCTGCCTTGTTACGATTAATTACCTATATAATTTGTTTTACTTTTTAGAAAGCACATTATTCAAAGTAAACAAGTAAAGATAACATGCCATCTCTTTCTACTTATCGCCTTTGATTGTACTTCCTCAACAAGCCACACTATTTGGCATCGTTCAAAACCCTTTCCCCATCTCCATCTTGGCATTTCTTTTAATCTCTTCTTTACACCTACCACCAAGCAGCCCCACCCGAGCGTGCCTCGGCAAATGACTACTGTGCCCCAGTACACCCTAAAAGATATAGTTCTATTAATCTTAAAAATCCAGTCACTCGTAATAAGGAGACCATATTTTCAAACGCTATAAAAACTAATGGCATAGATGTAGATGTAATATTTCGTCGCCTAAGTCAAAATAACATTACCATTACTGCCCAATCAATTGGTGTCCTTACAAGTGGTTCTGCTCGCATTGATATGAGGTTTGTCCGTCATGACAACAAAAAGCCGATTACTATTCCTGGAAGCTGTTTTTTTGGAGGTCTTGAATCGACGCAATCTGGAAACACAGCTATTCGAGTTAACGCAGATCCAATCATTTCTTATGGACATTCAAAATCCTCTAATGCAATGCATCGTTTTATTAAAGCTCCTTTTGATAATACTTTTGAAGTAATTGGGGCTAATGCACTTAATCGAAACTCTCCCGAATTGTCGGGCATAGCGCTCGACTTTTCTGATACATCGTTACTACAGTTTGAATTTTTAAACAACTTCGATAGTGCTAAATCATGGAGCATTCAATGTAACCTAAAGCAAATTATCCCTTCCGGTGATATTGTGTGCCAGAATATGGGTGAGTGTTTACTTGATATACCTACATACTGGCAAATTAAGCACTCTTTTCTGGAATAAACACCAAGAAAATACAAACACCAGCATAACACATTACATGAATTGATACCAAAACGCATACTATAGAAAACTCATAACACATGTATCAATTATTATCATGCAAACAATTTAGTGTCTATGTTACCCCCATAACAAGTTGTCTTAAAGTCAATATGTAATTGCGTAGCACCTACTTAGTGGACCCCCTTACCCATCCACTAAATTTTAGACTTAACATAATTAGATTCGCTATGGCTCACTCTCCACTTTCTACCACTAGTGCCCGTCAGCATATATAAACTATCTAGTGCAGCAGGAAGAGTATTTATGGACACCAACAAAAATAGGAAATTTGACAAAACTGAAAAAGGTATTGGTGGTGTACGTATTTCCGTCTTCAATGATTTTGGTCTTGTTGTGCGTATTACAACGACAAAAACCGGGTCATGGGACACTGGACCAATATACCCAGCCTCGTATCGTGTAATTGTCGAATCTGCCACACTCCCGAAAAACCTGATGGTGACCAGTGGAAATGCCGGAATCAAATTCACTTTGCGCGAAAGGCAAAGAGGTGTAGCGGATTTTGCATGTGGGGTGATGGTACCAGGGTCTATTACGGGCAGCGTTGTCCAAGAGGATCTCTCAAACATAAATGGCATTGTTGGTTTTTCCGGCGTCAAGGTAATACTTCTGGATGTATTTGAAAAAAAGATTGTAACTCAAACGACTGGAAGCATGGGCGAATTCAAAATGGAGGGACTTGCGCCAGGCTTTTATACAGTGAAGGTTGATAAGAGCACGGTTTCTGAGGTGAGCTAAAAAAAAAAAAAATGTTATTCTTTGTTTCCCTTATTCTTTAATAATAATTAAGTTTAATCTAGGACAGGTAGAAAGATACCAGAACTAGTTAGGCCGACTGAGTATGGACGTCAAGATTGGCAAAGTGATATAAAATCTGAGTTTATTAAAAAAGATGGAGAGAGAGGTAACAATAGGAGTAATATACATCGAGATGTGATGTGAAGGTAAGCATATGAAAGCAAAGTGGGAAAAAAGAGGTAAAGAAGGGACAGGGAAAGATGAGTGATATATGATGATAAAGTGACAACAAAATAATTTCTTACATACTCCCTTCAATATTTTAACTACATAGTTACTTATGTATAACATAGTAAATAATATTGGCCCGTACATACGAATAGAGTGTACAACTGTTATATACCAATATTAAAATAATAAAAAAGAAATGATCTAACATTTGGTTGTTTACTTTGAAGCTAATTTTGGCAGTAAGGTAACCAAAACAAGTAAACACAAATATAGAAATATGTCCAGAACACGGATTTAAATATAGAACATATACTGACATTCTATTCATTGTTTGATCAAAACTATTCTCTTTCTTCTTTTTGTTGCCTTTTCCTTTAGGATTACAGCCCAAAAGACGTCATCCACGACGTCACTAAATCAATTGACCTAGCCCCAGGTGGTAAAAATAAAATCACCTTTACTTTCCAAGCATCTGGTGTGGCCAAAATTTCTGGACAAGTTGTTAGAGATATCAATAAAAATGGAAATTTGGACGTCAACGAGAAGGGCATACCAAATGTTGAAATTACGTTTCAAGATCGCACCGGCAAAGTTGTTGATGAAACTAAAACAGATAACGACGGTAAGTATGCAGTTTCGGATTTGCCAGTAGGAACATACTTGGTTAAGATACAATATTCCACTATTCCTGTAGGATTTTCACCTACGGCTGAAGGCGATAAGCAACAACAGAAAACAGTGAGGGCGGGTGAACAGCTTACAATTAATTTCTTCTACCGCCCATCTCCATCAAAGCCTGCTAATATTGTCGGGCGAGTGTACCGTGATGACCAATCAAAAAGAGAATCTTCGCGCAACCTTGCCCTTCCATCCATTAAAGTGTGGCTTTTAAGAGGAGATAAAGTGATTAGGTCGACAACCACCAATAATGCTGGCCGTTTTGGTTTCTACCAAGTGGATCCTGGCAATGCTGTAGTGAAAGTGGATCAACGTTCTATTCCTATGGGCTTTATCCCGCGTGATGAGACAAAAGATAAAGAGTCTTCACGCTCTCTTCGTTCAGGAAAAACAATCGGCGTGTTCTTCTGTTATCGTCCAAAGACTGGCAACTCAAAGATAGCAGGGCGTGTGATTCATGATCTAAATCTTGATCGTTTAATTGACGAGGAAGAGGTGGGCTTACCCTACATTAAAGTGTGGATAATGGATATAACTGGAAGAGCAATCGCAGTTGTCTTTACTGATATGAACGGCGAGTATAATGCTCCTAGCCTACCCACTGGAAGGTACTCTAACACTTTTACACATTTCTTTTTTTATCTCCTTTAGACATGTATGCATGTGCCTCAGCTTTATTCATTATTATCATCATTTTCCTTTTGCACGTATCATAATTGTCCCTCCATTGCTTACATACAATTATACACCTTCATTTTAGGTATCTCGTCCGTATCGATCTGGATAGCTTGCCCAAGCGCATGGTTGCCGTAGGTCAGCTCGATAAAGAAGCCTCTACCACAACCGAATTAAACAAAACCTCCATTGTGAATTTCTTCTATAAAGTTACGACATCTACCACAGTAAATATTGAAGGGAAAGTGTTACGCGAAGGTTCAGAAAGACTACTAGAATCTAAGAATTTAGGTCTTTCGGGTGTTAAAGTTATAATTACAGATAACGACGGAAAGATAGTATTTGAAGGGATCACGGATGCGTCAGGGGCATATTCCGTTAAAGGTTTGCCTAATGGAGTATACACAATTAAAGTTGACAAATCCACTGTACCCAGTGGCTTTAGTGCACGATCTGAGTCCGATCTTGAGGTAACCAAAGTTGGTCGCATGGGTGATACAATATATGTCGATTTCTACTTCCATACTAGTAAAGAAACGACCAGCATTCAGGGTCAAATTATTGAAGATACCAATTGTAATAAAAAATATGACGAAGATGAAGTGGGTGTATCGGATGCCTTAGTCATAGTTGAGTATGATTCTGGACGGGTCATTGCAACAATACATACAGATAGAGACGGAAAATATGAGGCACTGTACCTTCCCTTGGCAAATTACACTATCACAGTTGAAAACGTTAATGAAACATCTGTTGACATCCCTGCCGTTAATATGGTATATATCTTTGCATTTGCTCTCAGTGTGTTTTATCCAGGAGAAGCAATACAATATACTTTACAAAATATGATTTTTTCTTCATTCTCTCATTTTTATTTATTTTCTCTTCATCTCATTTTTATTCATATTTTTATCCCACAGCATATATTTGAGTTTCTTTTCATCAAATAACTATTACTCCCAGCTTCTTATTGCCGCCAATTATGTTAGCAATAGCATTACATTGCTATTAAACTTTGTTATTTATTTGTAATCTCACATAACACTCCACTTAGAATGCTTACGTTGAGATGCGCAATATTCATCAACTCTTTACCAACTGATTTACCACCTCATTTTAGTTTTTGCATTTAACTGTCTTCCTACTTTTATTTTTCCATTGTATTATTCTATGTATTTTTTTATTGTTAATCACATATTGATAATTGTTATAATTCACAAATATAATGCATTCATTATTATTTTACTGTCATTATTTTCATACCACAACACATTTACTCGCTTTTTTCCACACCAAAATACAATATAGTCAACGATGAGGGGCAACAATAGTCTCAATTTCTACACCGGCATGTCGGAATGCAAAGTCGATACTGAAAACAAAACTGAAAACAAAACTGAAGTCGACACTGAAGTCGACACTGAAGTCGACACTGAAGTCGATACTGAAGTCGACACTGAAGTTGACACTGGTCTCATTGAGGGATCAGTCTATCGTGACAACAATGGAGGAAAAGAAGACCTGACAAACCTTGGAATACCTGGTGTGGTCATTCAGATAATCAATCGTGAAGATAACACACTTATTACAACGGTAACAACAGATCGCTACGGTAAATACAAAGTCAATGTAACTATGGGAATTTATATTATCCGTATCGACAAAGAGACAATTCCAAAGGGACTTAAACCACGTTCAAATGGAGATGCTGAACAAGTGCGCAAGGTTGTTACAGGAAAATCTACACGAGCTTCATTTTGTTATATTACTTCTGGAGATGGGTGGGGAAATCTGCAGGGACGTATTGTTTTGGACAATAACGCCAATCAAATAAAAGATATGAACGAGAAAGGAATCCCTAATGTTAATGTGAGTGTTACTGATAAAACGGGTAGACATGTTGCATTCGTTGTCTCAGATGCAAGAGGAAACTGGAGGGTACCTATGTTGTCACCAAATACCTACACCATTAAGCTGGATCCTGTCCCAGCCAACTTCCAGCCTGTGAACGATATGGAAGCAACGGCAGTTGTTTCTGTTGACAATACTACAGTGGTACGTATAAATGTATATATATATATATATGCTTATTTCCTCCCTTTAAACAGATATGGTTGTGGTTTTATGTTGCTTTATATTACTTTATATTAAATTACAGGGATGCATATACACGTATAAATTTTAGTATATATTGAGTGACCTATTTATATGTACAGTTTGATTACTGGCCGATGAATACACTCGCTTTAAGTGTTCTGTTTCTTTTGTTTTTTGTTTTTCTGGATGTGTCAAACTTGTTTGATTGCACTTTAGAAAAACTGTATTACTTGACTTAATTCAGTTTCTTTGCCCCTGGTTGTTGAGCTTATATGTTTCTATAATTATTAGATATATATAGACTCTTCATTAATTTGGTATATATATATATATATTTAATCTTCATTTTAAAAAAAGAAAATTGTTAAGTATGATAATTGGTTATTTTCTTTACCTTTCAGATGGTAACATGTACATTATGTTTGTTACTACCTACTTTAAAATGCTTATCCCTGCAGAAATAGAGTAACGTAACTTCATGAAGACAAATATAAAATAGTTACTTTGAAATTTCCCCTGCCCACCCTTGTTATCTAAGTTTTATTAATTATTAATATATTTTTCAACTATTAACCATGTTACCCAATAAATAGATCAACTTCTTCTTAAAATTGTATAGTCTTATCTCGGCTAATACGACGGAAGAAGGCGAAGAGAGAGGGATAGACAGGAATCAAACTCGACCAGGGACAATAAGCGGTACTGTGTTTCTGGACCAAAATCAAAACGCGGTATTGGATGCATCTGAGACTGGGCTTATGGCTGACATTAAAGTTGTTGTTTTGGATCAATCTGGCGTTGTAATAAAATCTGTAGTAACCAATGAAAATGGCGCTTATGCAATTAATAATCTTCCACCAGGTGAATACACAATTAAGGTTGATGGGGAAGTTCCACCTGGGTATGAAAAGGTTGGAAATGCCGATGTATGGAAGCCTAAAAAACTACTAAAAGGGACAATGTCGGTTATAGTCAATTTCCCCTACCGAGATATTGATGAGTGCTTCCTTCTCATTGCTAATTGTAATGAAAACGCCATGTGTTCTAACACTGACGGTAGTTTTACTTGTGCTTGCGAATACGGATTACATGGAAATGGTGTGACGTGTGAAGGTGAGTACTGCAAGTGTTTTTCTTATATATATATAAAGAAATTAATAACTTTTATTTTCACTTCCATTGAAAGTATATGTAGAGTGTTTAAGCGTTGTCATGAACAACAGAATATTACAATTAGACAAGTAAATTGCTTTTAATGCCGACGATGCAAGTATTTAAGGGGACTAATGGGTAGGTCATAATTTTATATTTAACAAAAATAAAGACTCGGAATAATTCTCTTTTTAATTTGTTTTTATTATATACAACTAGGTGTTCTAAAACTTTGTTGATATTAGTATTCCGAAACCTATTATTTTTTCCTCCCCAGCTTTCTCCTATTCTTATTTGTTAAATTGTTTTCTATTATTCTTAATCTAAGCTTTATTTTCTAATTTCTTAATAATTCATCTAAAAATTCAAACTAATTTATCTTGTCATTCCCTATCCCGCCCATTCTTTCCACTTTTGTTCATAGAAATGGAAACTAGCACCCCAGATTTAAAACTAATAACTGGAACCATTAAGGGTACCGTATTCTCTAATCTTGATAATTCAAATAAGCCTGGCCCGGATAACCCCGCCATGGGTGGTGTGACACTTTTGGTTTTCAGTGAGGGGGTTTTAACAGAAGTTATGACAGATATTAATGGTCAATACGAGCTAAATTCACTCAATAGAGGCCTTTATGTAGTCAGGATCGATCCATCTACTATAGCGAAGGGGTATACAAAAACTAATGGAACAAAATCGGAAATTTCGGTTGCTTTGGGAACGGGGGAGGTTGTAACTATTAATTTTTCATATCAACCTACCCCCGTTTCAGTTTTTGGCACTGCTTACGAAGATACTAATGGCAATAAAGTTCGGGATGCTTCGGAACCTGGAATGGAGGGTATCAAGATTACTGTAACAAATAAAATTACTAACAGTGTTGTCGGGACTGTCGTCTCTGATAAAAGTGGGAAATTTGATTTTCCGGCTTTTCCCCCTGGTAGCTACTCCTTCAAGATTGATAAATCAACCATTCCATCTGGTTATGAAAGCGTTGGCCGCCATGAAATTATCAAAACATTTTTTGCAGGTGACACCCCAAACATTGAATTCGGTTTTTCTAAAAAGCCTGCTTCACTTTTTTGTACAATTTCCAACGATTTGAATGGAAATGGCAAACAAGATTCCAACGAGCCTGGATTGGCCGGTGTTAAAGTCAATATAATTGACCCGAAAACAAATAAAACTATTTCTTCCATTATCACTGATTCCAATGGAAATTGTACAAAGTCTGAACTATTATCTGGCTTGTTCATTGTGCGACCTGACCCATCAACAATCCCTGAAGGTTACGTCCCCGTTTCAAATTCGGATATAAAAAAGAGATTGAACATTACAGTAGATAATGACAACAAAGCACTCTTCTATTGGACACCTAAGAAGGCCACTGTTACTGGTTTAATTTTTGATGATAAAGATTGCAATGGTGTTCAGGACAAAAATGAAAGTGGTATTGCCAATGTTGAAGTAACAATTATTGACGAGCAGGGTGAGGTTGTGGCTACGGTCCTTACTAACGAAGAAGGAAGGTTTACAATTCCAAGGTTGATACCAGGCACCTACAGGATTCGTCCTGATCTTTCGACTGTGCCTAATGGATATTCACCAAATACTGACCGTGATCGTGAATTTACTCTTACGCTAATCGCTGGGCAAAAATCTAACATCGATTTTTCCTATAAACCTAGAGATGGGTCCATTGAGGGTATGATATTCCAAGACAATAATGGTGATGGCAAGCATTCATTAGATGAACAGGGCATAGATGGGGTACTCGTTTTAGTAATTGATAAGGTAACAGGGGAAATTGTGAGTTCGGCTACTACCAATGAAATAGGTCGGTACACTATAAGCAAACTGCCACATGGTGATTATCTATTCCGTGTTGACCCCGACACTTTGCCAAAGGTGAATGTTTGTCTTGTGGTAATACTTTTATGTAAGGATTTAACGTGTGTGTTGATTTCATTTCCTTGTTTAGTTGCTTTGGTTACCTTGCTAACACTTTTGTTTTTTACTATTTTGACACATTTTAAAATTTTCAATCATTAGATTTACACTCTTATCATACTATTAATTTTAATTTTTATCTCTATCTACCTATTTGAGTTTAAATTTTCCTTGTATTTTAATAATTCAGGCATATAATATATCATATTCCTCTGTTAAGAAAATTCTTTCACACTCACACTTACACATGCACAATAAATAACAGGGTCTCAATACAACTAGCATAACCGATACGGACGTTGCTTATAATATGAAACCTGGCGAATCAATTATTCTCAATTTTGCCTATACACCCCAAAAAGCCACTCTGTCTGGAATCGTTTTCCAAGATCTCAATATGAACGGGATCCGAGAAGACACAGAGCGAGGTATTCCGATGATAAAAGTTGTTATCAGAGAAAAAAAAACCGGAAAGATTGGTGTAATCGTTACCACAGACGAAAATGGTCGTTACATGACAACTGTTACTCCAGGTATCTTCACGGCTGTGGTTGATCAATCAAGTGTTCCGGATTGGCTTAAGGCTATTGGTAATGCCACTGCTCCTATAACACAAACACTAACTTCTGGAGACACTAAAATAGTTAATTTTGGCTATAAGCCTGAATACGGTATAATAACTGGAATTCTCTATGCAGACAAAAATAAAAACAAATTGAAAGATATAAATGAAACAGGACTGGGAAACCGTACAGTTATTATATCCGACAAGAACACAGGAAAAGCTATCGCTACTCTTATTACAGACGAAAATGGTCGATTCTCATCTCCTGATCTTATATCAGGCATATACTCAATTAAAATTGATGATAATACTATTACTGGGTGGAAACCCACATCTCCCATTGAAGTAGAAGAAAAATTAGAATGGACAGAAACAGCGGAATTGATGTTTACATTTAATGATATTGATGAATGTGATGAAGGTTTCAATGATTGTCATGACATGGCCCAATGCCAAAACAGCTTAGGAAGTTATTTCTGCACGTGTGATTATGGTTATGTAGGCAGCGGAGCCATGTGTACAGGTTTGTGTAAACGTTTTAGAGCTGTTATTGGAGTATGGGGGATGAAGGTGGAAGTCTTTTTCTTTTGGGCAGTTTTGGTTTCTTCTCTTTGCTCCCATATGTTTTTATATCTACAAATGAATATACACTTGTATGTGTATATATTATGATCCGTACATATAAGTAAACGGTTATCCAACCTAGAGTACATTTAACATTTAATAAAACATTACAAACACATTTAATATTAATCTGTTTCTCTTATCGAATATGCAGAAATGCCCTCTGGTACAATCATCATCAAAGGTTTTGTATTTATTGAGCAGACGGGAAACAATACATTTGATGTGGAAGAGCCAGGAGTTCCAGGGGCTGTGATATTGATTACTAATACAGCTACTGGGATTGCTGTTTTGGAGGTATACTGGCTTATTCTTATAGGATTTCTGCCATTCTTGCCTCTGTTCCACCCCTTTAACACTCAATATTTTTCTATCATAATATTCTTTTACAGTACTTCTCCACCATCACATGTTCTTAACCAACAGGCAAGTATAAAGAAGAATATACATTTAATATTTGTTTTAAGCAATAATTCAGCTAAATATCATAATTATATACTTTACAATAAGCCATAGAAAATGCATACATGCTCTTAAAATGTTTCCATTACTCTTTACCATTATTTTTTAAAATAAACTCATATATTAACACATTATTATAAAAAAACAGAACAAAACTTATTACAATGGCGAATATATGTCCCCACCCCTTTCTCCCGGAGAATATACTGTGCAAGTTAAGTTTGCTCCAACTGGTTATAAACCTATCAGTAAAACATCTATAACTAGTCGCGTTAGGGCGGGTCAAACAGGCCGATTTGATTTTGCTTATCAATTCACCAACGTTGGCATATACGGAAATGTTTTTATTGATCCTAACGGGAATAACGAAAAGGATATTGCTGATAGAGGGTTGGATGGAATTCGCGTGGGTGTGTATGATAAGATCACAGGGAAAGCGATGGGTGTCACTACTACTGGCAGCAATGGTGCATATAATTTTTCCTCTCTACCTGTTGGTTTTTACAGAATTTTAGTTGATCGAGAATCAGTACCGAAAAACTACATTCCTACGGGATCCGATAATAAGGCCGTGTATGGTGAAGTCGTGGCTGGACACAAAGAAGTAATCAACTTTGGCTACAAGTCTCCGCCAACCTCTATTACCGGGGTTGTTTTTCAAGATTATGATAACACACGTAAACTCAAGGCCAATTCTACACGTCTTTCAGATGTTGGGGTCCAAGTACTGTCCGATAAAGTTATTGTGGCGCGTGTTCTAACAAATATCAATGGTGCGTACGTAGTCAATGTTCCTTCAAACGGAACGTTTATCATTCACATTGAACAAGACTCCATTCCTCCCTATCTAATGCCTGCTACCCCCGCAGATAAATCAACCAACACCTCTATTTTAGATAATAAAAAGATACGTTCAATAAACTTTGCTTACAAGGCCCGTAAGGGTGACATTTATGGGTTGGTATTTGGTGATTTTAATGCTAACGGGGTTTACGATATTGCCAAAGAAACGCCTTTAACCGGTGTTCGTATTGCTATTATCAAAAAAGGTGCCAATAAAGTTAGTGCTGTTGTTACTACAAATGCTACCGGAACAATTCAATTTATGAATCTTGATCCAGGCACATATCGGCTTGTATCAGATCCAGCCACTCTCCCTGCCGGTTGGAAACCAACCACAGCTAATTCTGACGATGTTATTGTAATTGTAACTGCAGGAAAAACAAAGATGGTTACAATTGGTTATGCCCCTCAAAAAGCTGTAATAGAAGGTCGTGTTGTTCAAGATCGATTAGCAGCTGGAAACCCCGAGAATGACGCACCTGGAATTTCAGGTGTGCGTATTAAGGTCCTAGATGCCAAGACAAAAATTGTGATTGGTTTGAAAAACACCGATTCTTCTGGTCGTTACTCCTTCCCAGACCTTCTCCCGGGTAGCTATATAGTACAAATTGATACTGATACCCTCCCTGCTGGTTACTTGAAAGAGGACAAGGAGATGTACGTGGAAATTGAGACAGGGAAGAAAGGAGTAGCCAATTTCTTTGTTAAATCCTCTATGGGAACCATCACGGGTATAGTCTTTCAAGATAATAACAACAATGGTATGCCTGACTTTGGCGATTTAGCAATACCTGGTGCCAAGGTAGTAGCCTTAGACAATACTAATAAAAAAATTTCGTCTAGAATTACAATAGGGGCTTCAGGACGTTTCTCCATGTCTTTACCTCCCGGTACTTATATACTCAAAGTTGACCCTGCATCCATTCCAGCAGGCTTTTCTGCACGATTGAATTCAGATAAAACAACCACTATTACTGTTACACCTGGAAAAAAACCAACAAAATATTTTTCTTATGTTCCTGCTATCACTACTATTAGTGGTACTATCATTGGTAATTCCAATGATAAGAACGATCAATCAAATGGTAATATGGGCGTGACGGGAGTTCAAGTGATCATAATGAATAGTAAGACAGGGTCTGTTGTTGGCACAGGTGTAACAAATATGACCGGCCAGTACAGCATTGAGCTTGATGTTCCGGGTATGTTTTTGGTTCGTTTAGACAAGGATAGTATTCCTTCTATCTATACCATCAATGGCACAGTCGAGAAAAAGGCAACAGTTGAAGCTGGTGATAGTCAAATTGTAAATTTCAAACTCGATATTAAGCCTTGTACAATTACTGGCATAGTCTTTCAAGATAGTAACAAGAACGGGGGACAAGATGCGGGGGAGACCGGATTGGCTGGAATTAAAGTAATCATCACAAATGAAGCAACCAATAAAATTGTAACTACCGTTAAAACAGACTCTGCAGGTCGCTACACTATTCGTGGCCTTTCCAAGGGCAGATACTTAGTACATGTTGATCCCTTGTCTATTCCAAAAACTTTTGTTATCACAGATATAAACAGTATTCAAGCTACCAAGGTTATTAAACCCGGAGAAAATATGCCAGTTAATTTTGGGCTTAAGCCGGTTAAATCGTCCATTACTGGTATAGTATTTGTAGACGATGCTGGAAAAGGTATATACAAGTCATCTATGAATGGTCTTGGTGGGATTAAAATAACTGTGATTGATAAAAAAACCAGCAAAGTGGTGGCAACAGTTTTCACGGACAAGAACGGCAAGTACACCATACCCGCACTTCTTTGCGGTACTTATATTATCAAAACTGATCTAGGCACCTATCCAGCAGGATATAAACCAGCTCAGCTCAAGGATTCTGAAGTAACTATTGAAATTAAGGCAGGTGACAAACCAGTGATAAATTTTGCAACTACAATG